>VYZP01061270.1:670-12696 GCA_013400635.1 Hypocryptadius cinnamomeus | reverse complement strand
CATGCAGTGAGCCTCCGAATTGTCACTGTGGGATATTTGTAAAACGTTTTGTTTTATTGAGAACAGGACAGATTATCTGTCTGAAGGTGGTCTCTTCCCTATAACTGTTGATAGCAAGCATATTTTGATGATAGATTTGGCCTAGTTCTTGCACTGAGTGGAAGATCAGGGTTCATTAAAGAGCAGGATTCCTAATTGCCTGTCAAGCGCATCCCGTCTCATTGTGTTTTGAGAGTTAAAGTCTCCATCGCAGTAATTGGTGCTTGCTCGGAGCTCAGTTGCCTTGTATGGTTGTCTGCCAGTCAAAAACTGCCCTGACAGCTTGTGCTCTTTCCTGATCAGGCATCGTGGAGGGATTCAGCTGGTATTATCAGTCCCATATGTAATGTATGGCAGGACAGAAATTACAGATAGTTGAAATTACATTTTTACAAAAACCTACTTAATAAAGTATATTTGTGTTAGAATGCTCTTCTGGACTTAGTTTTAGTTAATATATTGTAATGGGAGTGCTTGAAATAATAAAAATTTGTCAAAAAATGCATCCACCTTGGGCATAAATATCATAGCAGCAGTGCCAGCTTTCCCAGGAGCTGACAACCACCAGCAGCCTGTAGCATTAGAGCATTAACAGAAATGCTAATGCCTCAATATCAGGAGACTGTTATTGAAGTCAGAGATGCCATTCTTCAAGATCGCTTCCAGGGGCTTCTTTGTGCTTCTTACAAAATCATTACCACTTAAACTTAAAGTTAAGATCATCTTAGGGGGGAAAAAGAGAAGGGCTGATCTGAATCGAAAAGGGAGGTAATCTAGAAAAGCAAGACTGCTGCTATTAAGAACATAGATTTAAAAATATCTCTACTTATATTGTCATTCCATTTAAGCTAAAATAAATGTAAATATACATTTATGTGTATATACATGTACTTACATGTAATCTAATAGCAGCCGCATTTTTGTTTGAATTGTGAAGTCATAGTCTAATTAGTACACAAATACTTAATAGTAAATGTCTTCTTTAAGTGGTTTGCAGACCAATAGGCACATACCACAAAGGAAAAGATCAGCAGGAGGCACAGTGGGATGGCAGACAACTGGTATATTGTGGCCGCGTTGAGTTTTGGAGTGGACATCTTTGAAAAAGAATAAGCTAAGGGTCAAGAAAAAAAAGGAGGATAAAAAGAAAATCTTTGAGAGACCAGGCTGGGGAGAAGAGACAGTATCTGAATCCTGCCACTGGTGCTGTGATTTGGGGCTTTTTCTTGATGTCCTGGGATGAAACCCCAGAGATGGACCAGGACTTGGTGGATTGTGCTGGGGTGAGGGTAGAAGAGGTAGAAAGGACAGGCAAGAGTGGGCTAGCAGTGCTGGCAAAAGACCAGGATGAAGCAGTGGCCCCTGCTTCATGGCTCTTAGCAGTCACTGCTGCCCTCTGTACTTGAGCCTCTTGGTCACAGCAATGGTGGGCAGAGGCAGCCTGGCTTTGCAGGGTCGAGCAGTCAGTCATGACTGTTCTCCTGCTCCCATGTGTTTGCTGTCCAGTGCAATTTGTCTGCTTTATCCCTGTCTAGAATTGACTCTGCTGGAGGAGGTTGCTGTCCAAATTAACTTAGATGCTACCAGAGGCCTACTGGTAATAAAAGATTGAGGTGTGTATTGGAAGAGTGCCAAGTCTGCTTTGTTAGATTGCAAAAGCAGTAAAAATTCTGTTTGCAAAAAATGACTGGAGCATGCAGTGTGGCAAATGTGTGGCTTCTGCTGCTGGAATTTGAGCATAGAGTGCCAATGATAGTGTGACTAAAAAGACATGAATATTTAAAAAGTATTGAAAAGAGTTAGGAATGAGATTTGTAAGTGCAAATGTCTTGAAGTCAAAGTAGGAAAGCTTTTAAAAGGCAGAAATGGGATTGCTTAGATATCAAACTGGTTTTGATTGTATGCCACTTTGATACTTAAAACAAGCAGGAAAATTCTCTTGGGGCAAAGCTAGAACATCCAGGCTTAGTGAGTGAAAAGTAGTGATTTGGTTTTTGCCATATTCAGACCTGCCTTGTGATATCGAGTGTGACATAGTGAACCTCAGCTGAGAACGTGGTGATTGTACCTCCTTTCACTTCAATTTCTGGGAGATTCTGGATAAGAGGTTGTATTACGTTTTCTGTGCCTGGTTCCTTGGCTGCATCATGCTCACCTGTTGAGGAGAGATGTCCTTGACTAGCAGGGTAAGTATCCACATAGTACCAGCTAATCACTGCAGTAGTTTGCTGCACATTCTAGTGCAGATCCATCCCTAAATCTTTGCCTTTTGCACAGGTCACCTGAAACAGGAATATTACCAGTCTGGCAGGAGCCCAGCTGAGGCAATAACATGCATCATCAAATACTTACATAATGCTGTCACTGGAATAGCTAATGTTTTTTTTCTTGTTATCTGGCCTAGCTCCTTGCATGACATATAGATTAGTTTTATCTGCACTGTGTGAAATTAGAAGTAACAAAACCTGAAATAAAAAGTAGCTTATCAGCTCCTGTTCTGCAGATGCAGAAATGAAAACTGTGTAAATATTGGCTATGTTTCAGCATCCTGTATTAGGAAACATGGCATGCAAATGGGTATGGGGAGAATGAATAGGGGATTGTACTTTTAAACACAAAAGGGCTGAGGGAAGAGACATGGCTCTGCGTGAGTACAGCTGGAAGGTGCATCCAACTCTGCTAGTGCAGCATGGGTCCCACTTTTTAACCTGTACTGTTTGTGCTGCACAGATTTTTAGGTTTGGAGGTTTTCAGCTCTGTAATGATCAGCAGGTCCAGCTCAGTGTTTTCAGACAGAATTCCCTCCTCACTTTTTTAAAATATTAGCATCCTTCAGTGGTAGAGAGTATGGTTGTTTGCCATAATGGAGCTTGCTGGGAGGATTTCAGTTTATGCACTGCTGTTTGATCAAAAATAAAATTACCAGTCAATGAAATGGGAAGTCATTTTTTTGGTGTCCTAGCTCCTTACTTGGTTCTCCTAATAGATTTTGGGTTTTTTTAGTGTTGGGAATAGTGTTTACGAACAGTACTAGTCACTGTCTGGGTCTCTCTGGTTTATGCATTGTAATGGTGCAGAAAGTCATGCCTTTGATCACATGGTTGTGTGCTAGAAATCTTTATCCTCAAGATTTTGTGTAAATATAGGGTGTTTCAAAATAAGGAAAACCCTTTAAATTCTTTAATATTATGAACACCTCCAGAAAAGTGCCTTTTTTTTCCCCCTTTAAGAATTTAAATAAAGTTTTTGAAGATGAGTAGAATTAATCAATAACAGTAAAAGGGACCTAGATCTGTGGGCCAGATAATAACCTGAAATGGATGTTACCGGTTGCAGAAATAACTCTGGGCCTGATCAAATAGTTTTCCTTAATGGAAGACAGGCAGCTAACATCTTCTGACCCTTGGGAATGAGATGCCTTGCTCAGCTTTTGCAGAAAATGCCTCACAAATTCTAATTATTTTATTAGATACTCAAGAATGAGTATGTCCTCCATCGTTGGGAAGCAATTTTGAACTCAGATCTCTGACCTAAAGTTAGACTGCTGCTCTTCAGTGTTGCAAATTGAAGTGAGGCAGTTTTGCTCCCTGCGATCTCATCATGCCAAACCACTTCTATTTATACATGCACACCATCTTTAGAAATTCAGTAGGGCGTTTGTAAGGAAATGCCTGCTGCTTTGGCAGCTGGGTGGGGAGGAAAGGAGGTACTGAACTGTGTTTTTCTGTAGACCCTGTGAAAATTACTCCTCGTGGGAGACCTGTGTGTTCTGAATAATCAGACTGCCTGCCTTTGCAGCAGTTACAGGTGGGCCTGGAGCTGGTGGGGACAGTGTTGCTAACTTTAAACTAGACAGCCTGAGTAATCACAGCAATGTAGCTATGGCAACACAGAGCTCTGCTTGGCCTAGGCACTTTTTCTGGGCAAGTTTAGGAGCCCATGTGGAACTCCAGGCTGTCACAGTTACGCTCCCCGCAGTACTTGGCATAGATGATTTTAAGTTAAGGAGATGCACATCCTCCTGAGAGGAGTGTGGGACTTCCCCACCATTTGAGATGGATCAGTCAGGCTTGCTGAAGGAGAGCTGTCCATGCTGGTGTCTTCAGTCAAGCCCTCAAGGTAGTAGGGCTATTGACAGGTATATTTACTATGTGTGTGTTACGAGTTGTTGGGATGGGTGTGTCTGGCAAGAGGTCAGACAATCTTTTTGTGCAGTGCAGCCTTTGGTAGTGTGGGTCGGATCAAACAGCCCCTTTGAGGGGAGGGAAGACTTTTCTGAGAGCAATGAGCTTGTTCAGGTAGAGCAAGCTTCAGGAGTACGAGGGGGAAGCAGGGACACAGCTGGAGAGATAGGAATTAGGGATGCTCACAGCAGGAAGACCAATCAAGATAGATTGTAGTGAAGAGGGACCTTGCCTTCCCCTAAGAAGCAGACTGAGAGAGCCAATTATAACACTTCAGTCAGAATGTGGAGCCTTGTTTCAACTTGAGAAACAACCAGGAGTGGATCAATTAGAAAACGAGGCTGGCAAATGGGTCATGTCCTTTCCTTTTTCCCATCTGCTGCAGCAGATGTCTATCTTTTGCCTGTTTGTTTCAGTTATATTGAAGCATTGCTGTAGTAGTTTTCATTCTTTTAGCAACTTCCAGCAAGTTCACTTTTGTAAATATAGCCCTGAAGTAGAATCCATGGAAGCAGCCAAATCTCAGTTCAGTTATATTTGCCTCAGCTGTCAAGTACTGTTGAAAGAAGGGAAGAGAGTGCTTAGATCCATGTTGGGAGAGCTACTTGAAATTATTTGGAGCAGTGATGGGAAATGCAACTGCCTTTGGTGCTGGTGGGGAAGGATCATGCCACTTGGTTGATCTTGCACTGTTGTTTTGCTTTCAAGAAAGGGTGATCAAGTTCTGTCTCAGAGGCTGGACTGATCCTGGATCTTGTCCTAATGATCTTCACTTAAATGTTTTCTTGTAGCAGTAATGTCATCTGCAGATTTGTTCTGCTATCACAAGAGACATACAAAGTGCAGTAGTTTTTGAAAAATTATGTTCCACTATATACACAAAAATAAGAAGTCCCTAGTTTATAACTATTTTCATTTTATTGCATCTTCTCAAGGGAAACATGCATATTTTCTTTTAGTTTTCCTACCCAACTGGGAAAAGAAACTCATTACTTATTCAATTAAATTAGTTTCTATAAATTAATCAGGAATAATAGTGTTTATATGGGCCAAGACTTCCTCAAGGGGGCATTAAATAGGGAGTGATTTAATATATATTTATTTAGAAATCAATGGCAGTGATTTGAAGCTACCAGTTGAGAAGAGTGTGGATGGCAGTAGTGCAGCAGTTGTCAGATTTATTACAAGAGTTGCAATAAATCAAAGAAATGTTGTTTATTTACTTAACAAAGAATAAGCAAATTTAACAAAGAATAAGCAAATAACAAGCACAGTAGGTTTGCTAAGCCACAATATTGAGTCTTGTTGAAACTATTTAATGAAATACAGATCTGGTATTAGAACTAAGGAATATAGGTGGGTTTTCATCCTTGCAGAACAGCAAGCCTGCAATCCTAATTGAGACCACAGTGTGTATCCCAGGAGTCCAATTCCATGCATATAACTGGTTTCTGTGGCAGCTTCTGGCAGTGTAGCTGTCCTATTAGGTGAGTGTGTGTGCAGATATAAAATATCTAAAGCACGGTTATGGAAGCCAAGCTGTGAGGCAGCAACCATATGAGAAATTCAGTCTCATGTCCTTTGTTCAGAGAGTCGAGTGACATCTGCTACCTGCTATTTTGCCTCTCCCTTGCACTGGACATGTAGCTCTTTTTCCATCTGATCCTCATTCTTCTTTTCTACTCTCCCTGCTATTTTTACTATCTGTCAA
Organism: Hypocryptadius cinnamomeus; assembly: GCA_013400635.1. Lineage (NCBI taxonomy): Eukaryota > Metazoa > Chordata > Aves > Passeriformes > Zosteropidae > Hypocryptadius > Hypocryptadius cinnamomeus. The sequence goes on along the minus strand of VYZP01061270.1, from coordinate 6,762 downwards.
TCCCTCTCACTGTTCTGCCCTGATTCTTTTGGCTGATGGGATATTCCTCTAACAATTACTTTTTTGCTGTGTGGTAAGTAAAACTAAACCCAGATGAAGCAATTTGAATTGGTTTGTATTATATGCAATAAATATGCAGTTTAAATTATGTCCAGCACAAAACAGAAAATATAAAAGAAAAAAATCAATAATCTGATTTCTGGGGTTGTTTTTTATCCAAAATTTGTCTAGTCCTTTGACTTTACCAGAGATATGGAATATCAGTGAATAGCTTTTTTGGTTTGTGTTGCATTTCTTACCTAATCTTGTTGTTAATATGTCTTATTAAATATACAAGACAAAAATGGAGCAAATAATTTGATTATTACCAGTTCATTAGGCTTAAAACATGAATTAGAGCCAACTTCAGCTTAGAGATTCATTCACGTGGCTCACACTGAGGTTGGTGAGAGGCACATGCATATTCACAAATCCAGAATCTGGCTCTATGCCTGAGATTTTAGTAGACCAGTGTTCAGTGAAAGCTCTGAGGTAGTAGATCATTTGTTATTTACAGCAGATAACAAAACATTACTCTGATTTTATTCAAAGATTTGTTACATAAAGTCCTTAAGTTGGTAGACAAAAATATACTCTTCCAAACATTAAAATATCAATTAGAAGAGGAGCTGTCTCTTTCTGTAAATAAGTTGAGATCATCTCTAAAGGTGTTTTAAGTGACAAAATACTTGCTTGGGCTTGGTGTTTCCTTGGTGTGGCATTGGATCTGGCTGTATCTGAGTCACAGGTGTAGTAGCTTTGCTCCCAGCAGCTGGCTGCTCCAGAAATGCCACTTGGAGCTGGAAACATTCAGAAATATTTCACAGCGTTCTCGTGGCGAGAAATGCTTCTCAGCACGTGAAGTTTTCGGCCGCCTGGGCTGAAGGGATTGCCAGGAGCTTTCCTGGGAGGTGAAGCCGCCCTTGCCGCACGCGGCTCACAGAGAGGGAACGGTTCCAGAGCCCAGCGCCATTCCCTGCCCGGGAAGGGAAATCTGCTGCCCTTGGCCCAGGCAGGGCACTGGCCTGACGGGGCAGCAGGCACTTTTCTGCACAGATAAAGCATCCTTTGGGGGCAGGCTGCACACTTGTTTCCAATCACACTGTGTCATTTAACAACTGGTTTGGTTTTGGTTTTTTTTTCCTCCTTTGCACAGGATTTCAGCATCTCTTCTAAAGTATCCCTGTAGTAATGGGGATGAAAGTAATGGCTGAGCTGTCCCAGCATAGTCTTTTTAATCATTACTTTTGAAATAAGCTGTTGATCAGTGAATAAAATCTTCTAAATTGCTGTTCCTGGGTTAGCTCCAGTTTAAAGGACATTGGTCACCCTCCTGCCAGGTATGTTTTGAGTAACCATGAACAGGTGGTACAATGCTTCATCATCCAGTACTGTGGTGTGTTACCTACACAGGTGCTGCATCATGTATAATTACAGTCCAGGCATCATTACATGCCAGGCAACCACACCAGCAAAACTGCATCTTGATTTCACTATGTAAAATAGAGCAAATTGAGTGGGGTGTGATGGGAAGGTTTGTAAAAGCAGCTGATTACCTTCAGCTCTTATGCAGGCAACTGTTTTATTTCTGAAAAAATGCATAGTCTCCTTCTTGCTACAGCCAGAGATGACTTCAATGCTGAATGGCTTTAGTCTTCTGTAGGGCTTCATTTAAGGAATTTCCCCCTCTTTGTCTGCACACTGGATAGAACAATGCCCTAGAAATCAAAAATAGAACTTAGTGTCCCAAAGGCAATGTCTGTCTGCCAGCAGTATGTATGACTTGTTTGGTGGCAAGTGTTTTAGAATTATGAGCATGAACTCATTTGGAAAAATGTAAAACCTGATCTCTTCTCCTAGATTTAATGCTGTCCCTCTTCCTTTATTTTTATGCTTGTATTGTGCTCTGTGAATTTTAATTCTTTTAATTTACGTCCTGTGGCAAGTGCATCTGTGGAGCTTCTTACCCACAGTCAGGTTCTCTGCAGCAGATGTTGACAGGCTTAGCTGTTTGCCTCATGGAGATGTGCATCCTGCTATGCATTTATATTACAGTCCAAATCATCCCTTTAGGATACTATTCTCAGTGCAGCTTTTAAATATCTGCAGGGTGTCTTGAGATCTGAGAAGATTGGGAGATCCCTAATTCCCATGACCCCACCAGTATTTCCATTTAAAATGGAAACATTCTGTCACAGGTTGAGCTTGCAGGAGACTGGAGGTGAGAGGGAATTTGTAATTTTCTTCTAAGATAATTCTCTTTGGGAAAAAAATAAAATAATTGTATGGATTATTCCTTGAAGCCATTTTAATTTGAAGTTTTCCCCATTTCCTTTGTGTAAATGCTGATTTTTTTTTCACCATTAGATCAGGAATTGTCCTCTTCAAAAAAAAACCAAACAAAACAACCAAAACACAGACATTTGTATACCTTTAATACAATCTGACAGAAGCTGATGGAGGGGCTATAATGCTGCCCTCCAAATGTATGACGTGTTCAGTGTCTATCCTTAGATTAATGACTGAGTCCACACCTTTGTAGAAAGTGGGAGTTGCTGAGGAACAGTGCCAGGAATTGGGAATGCTGGATCTTCAGTCTTCTTGCAGAGTGCCACGTTTCAGGTCTTAGCTGGAGGTGTGGGGAGGGAGTGGGAACTAAAACTAAGGAGCACCCATGGCAGGACTTCCACAGAAACAGGTGTTGATAATCTGCACTTATTTCTATTTCCAAAGTTACAAATTGAGTAATGACAGATAAGCTAGAATTATTGTTGAGGTAGGAGTGCTAGACCAGGAGGCAGATTAATTACATGGAAAGGTTTGTTTTGTAAATCCAGTAGGTATCTTACAGGCCATAAATCTCAAGAAAACTTGTGTTCTGCCCTTTCATATTCTTCCTGTATTTTCTTTGAAAATTAAATCTGATCTTAGTACTATGATACATTAAAAACTTGAAATTATATCACGTTGCTACTCTGCTAGTTGCTTGAAGTGTATTAAAACAGATAAAAATATCTGCAAGCCAGCTTTGTTTTCTTACCTGGGGTGCATGGCTAAACACGAAAGCAAGAATCCTTCCAAAAAACGGAAATATGATTCACTGAAATTCTCTGAATGAATTTAAAACCCTGAAATGAACCTGTTTTCAGATATTAAATTTACCCTAGCACAGGATCTAACAAATAATTTAAATTCAAAGGTTGATTTAATTTTGTCACTACAGGTGAAACTTTTTTTTTTTAATTAAAAATTTAAAACCAAGACTTGTAAGACTGCTTCCCACCCCATCTCCTTTTCTTATCTCAAGGTAAACTGGAAAGATCAAGTATCCATTACAATTCAAGCTATTACTATGTAATGCCTTGTGTGTACACACACACACTTCCATCTCCCAGTGAAATCTTGTGTTGAAGAGATTTGTTGGTATGGGAGCTGTAGGTGTACATCTTTGTTGTCTTTATGATTTTAACAGTATACTTTTTTGGATTCTTTCATTATTTTTATCATCATTAGGATACCGTTCTACTCCTTTTTATGTTTTTCTGCTGACTCTGTTATAAGATAAAATTGAGCTTCCATTACTCGTCTGTAAATTCTGAGGTGATTGGAAAAGGTTTCACTAGCCTGAATAGTTAATTAAAGCCAAGTATAATAGCTTCAGGGATGCCAGAGTTTAAAAACCAAGTATGCTGAAGTGATGTTTTAAGAGGAAACTTTCCGAATTTGCCTGTGCAGTGGTAAATTAAATTTTAATGTAAATTTGAAGCGACAGAAATCTTTTGTGTGGATTGTGTTTTTAATGAATACCTGTAAAATGGAAAGGTTGCAAATCCATAAACCTCCAGAGATTTAATAGTTTTGAAAATAAAACCTAAACTTTCACACGAGGTGCTATGTGTGGTTCTACATTTGATGGTGAACCTGCACATTTCTAATGGAAGGCTGGACAAAATCTTTACACTGGATTTTTTCCAGAATTCACTGAAATCTGGGTTCACTACCTGTGAAAAATGCTGGTTTGCAGTGGAATAAATGATAAACTAGAGTGCTGAAAGTGTTGGGGTTTTGTTTTATTCATCTGAAATGTTCCTTTGGGCAGAGCTGTTTGAAAGGAAAGGAAAGGAAAGGCTTAGACAAGAGATCTCAGCTACAGCTGACTGGCAAACAGCCTGCACATTCAACCCCAGTTTATGGATTATTGATTGGAGAGGAGATGAAGTGCAGCTCCTATTCTCAAAGCAAGCAGACTGCCTTACACAGAGTGCAGCTTAACTTTCTTTCTTAATTAGTGTGGAATACATAATGTGTGTGGAAAAAAGGAGGTCTCGTTAACAGGTCAGAAGAAGTTACGTTAGCCTGTGTATTGCCTGTCGTGATGAAAGGAAAGTCAGGAAAATCAACCTGGGGTTTTTTTCACTTAGTTTTTTAAGGTAAGTTTCTCTTAGTATGTATATATGTTGTGTATATACATATTTTTCAGCTGAGTACCTCATTGGGTTTAGAAAATAAGGGGTTTATTACAGAAGTCTAAATTCACTTCAACAGAGAATTTCAAAGAGCTTAGACATTGTAAACAGAGGTGGCTCTGCAAGGAGTGAACAGTGAAGCTTGATTAAACATACCCTCTTCCCCCAAGAACTACCAAGCAAATTAAATACAAACAACTCTCACCTGACCCCAGCAACAACTAACCATTATCTAAAAATGATGCTTTTGAATTTAATGGAAAACAGATGATGAAAATGGCTTCTTGGACAACATTTTGAAATCATAAACATTTAGGCAGTCTATGAACATAAATAGTTTTTACTAATAGAGGGAAATAGTATGGTATCCCCTCAACCCTCTAAAGTTATTGTTATGAAGCAAGTGCTTGTCTGCAGTTATGACCTGAATAAGTAATACTCTACATGCATTTTTCTTTTCTCCAGAGCAGCCATGGGATTTTGAGTTAAATTCAATTTTCATATCTAGTTGGCAGAGAATTTGTGCAGAAATTAAATTAGAGGGCTCTGCTCGCTTCTGCTCTGTCTGCTGTAGAACAAGGGAGGTTAATGTAAGATTGGTGATATGAAGAAGCAGAGTTCCCCTGATCTGGTAATGCCATCATAGTGGGGTGATCCTTAAAGGAAATCTTGGGTGTTTTTCCTCTGTCATCTTGGGCAAGGATTTTGCAATCCTGTGTTTTTGAAATTATTTAGTGTGCTAAAAAGGCTGATTTATTTACTGCCATTATGATTTCAGAACCCAGCAGGTATTAGCTTGTACAAATTAGTGAAATGTTATTTGTGTTGCTGTAAGGAAAATTCTTGAACATGAGAAATAACATAGATGGCTGAAGTGCCATGTGGCAAAGCATGAAAATAGAACATAATACTTTGCAGTTCAGGTGTGAAAAATCTAAGAGCTTATTTAGTCAAGGTGGGTATAAAAAAAAAAGAAAAACCAGAAACCAGTACAAAATCTTATTTTTTCTCATAAATGTTCATCAGGAGGGGAAGGATGAAATCAACATAGTGCTACAATGTAATCAGGATGGGAGATGCTGCATGATAAGAAATATGTTCGAAGTTGTCTGTTCTAGGATAAAACCTTAGCTGACAAAGAAAAATCTTAATTGGTTGGAAATGTAAGAAAAGGTCAGGGAGTCATCTGGAATTTGTAGAAATCTTTAGAAAAGATGGTTGCATTATTTTGCAACATCACGTTTTTAATTTGATTAGTAATAATGATTTGATTTGTGCAGGCCACTACTGCAGGGGAGAAAGCTGTCAGGGAGGTTTATTTGTTGTCTGAGAGACTTGACAAGGGCAGATACTGCATTCTGGTATAAGCCTAATTTTAGTGTTAAGTCAGGAATAATTTGCTAAAGTTTACTGACCTACAGGAATGGGGAAGTGTGGTAAATGATTTGTTGTGTATTCCCTCAGCAGAAAGAAATAGTGATTTTTGTGATTGCAAGTGTTCTGCCTGACAGCCTGAGTCACCACAGTGCCACGGTGGTTGTCCCCCAGCCATGTGCCATGTCATGAGCAGCAAGTGGAACTCAAGGA
>VYZP01061269.1:4945-15285 GCA_013400635.1 Hypocryptadius cinnamomeus | reverse complement strand
TATAAAAGTAACATTAAAATGAAAGGTCTCAATTTATCAGTGCTTGACCCTGCAAATGTAATAACATGTATAATACAGCCTTCACACTTGGAACAAACAGAAAAAGCCCCAGGAATTTTAACATGTCACACTATACTGAAATCAGTGGCAGCAGCAGTGAACTAGTTTGTTAAAATTTTTGATAACTTACTTGTATTGTAAAACTCCATAGAAACAAATCAATTTCAACAACCTCACATTCAATACAAAATAATTTAAAAAAAGAAAATCCACAGGAGGCATTTCAGTAAGATGAAATGTCCTTCTCCAAGTTCATTTTTAGACTGCAATTTATATTGAAGAAAGCAAAGCGAACACCCAACTGTGAATAAACCTTTTTGATTTTGATTAAGAACAGAGCATTTTGTCTGACAAAGGCAGCTGTAGCTGCTGTCATTCTTTCTAGGGGATAAAAATATCACTTAGCTGGACTCAGAGATGGCCCCAAATAGGTTTGGATAGTGTAGGTAGGACTCATTTGGAGTTTCACAAGCCCAAAAAACATGTATTTTCCCCATTCCAGAGCCTCATGGCTTCCTAGGCTCACTGAGCACATGGTGTGAAGCCCAGGAACCTGTACTTCCACCTGGAAAATCCACCAGGAATAGAAAGTCAACTCGCTTCTAACCCCAATATAGAGGCTACAAAGTACACTGACACCACCCTAGGAAACAGCCACTTGAATGTATTATCACAAGAAAGATCCTGTATTTCTCCTACTGAATTTATTATCAGAAATAGCTGAAATTAAAACAATGTACAAATATATCCATAACAATCATCACAAGCTCAGAAATTGTCCATCAGTAAGTACACAGAGAAGCAATTTTAAAACCCCTTCTTGCCAAGTTTTGAGTTTTTGATGTCATCATGAGTAGAATTACATTAAGAGAATTGTCATGAACCCAATTATTATTCCAATTCATGTGCATTTTCAACAGCAAATTAAAATGAAAAATGCAATTTTTCTACCATTGATTTTTTAGAGGCTTGATTCTTCCTCATTATTTTGTGATTATCTGTGTATAGAAATTGTACACTGAAAATGTTGCTTTTAGTATGACTGGTTATAAAAGTAGGTACAAATAATAGGATCCTAAATTGCAGTAGGAAGATTCATTATATCTGTTGGGGACAGATAAGCATTCATGAACAGACTTGTAAAGTGCAGATGAGTTCCAAGGAGCATGAACTGTCAATCACCCTGGTGGTTTGGGAGACAGCTCTGCTGAATCATCCAAAGAACTAATTTTAAAAAGTAAGTGCTCTTAATCCAGCAGTTCTCTATTGGAGTTCATAGGGTAAAACCAGGGTAATTTTAATGCCCCACAAGGTTCTATAAAGCAAAAATAAAAAATAGAGATCTATGAAATTTACTTCTCCCACTTATAGTCATTACCCAGACAATAAACTGGCACACCAGCTAAGAACAAATGTGTCCTACTGTGAACCAATTCAGATTTCCACACCAGAGCACAAGCCAAACTTGGATAAAAAAATGAGTGATTTTGGTCTGCTCTCGAATAGCAAAAGTTGTCTGCTCAAGGCAGGAACATGGAGAGGCTTCTAGTCAAGAATGCAGCTGAAAGCCTCGTGTAAAGCTTAGGAGAATATCTGCATTTTGGAACTCTACCCAGATAAACGTGCATACTTACTGAAAAATTTGAATGCATGAGCATTTTCACCATTACTTGCCTTCTTAGTAAAAGGATATAAATCAAGGGGATTTCAGAGTTTAAAATGTGCCAAGGCAGTAACAGTTTTTAGGGATCAACTTTCTTCTTTTGCCTCAAAAGGGATTTGTAACAATTCAGTTGCCTTGATTTGAATCTTAAAAAAACTTCATAGGGACACGGTATGTTTTCATCAGAGACTGAAAATAGGACATTGACATAATTTATGAGTGTATGATGGGCAGTAGGTGGGAAATAAAACACCAATAGAAAACTAATAAAAATTAAATACAGAAGTAACTGAACTCATGAGCTGTGCATTAGAGAATGTTGTGCTCCAGAAATTAAGGCCACGTGCTCTTCAAAGATCACTTACCGATACCTAACAATACACAAGCAGAAGTATTTTTTCCCTTTTGTGTATTTATCTTTGTATCACCCAGCAAAAGCAAATATACCAAGATAGATGGTACAGCAGCTGTCAGTTTAGTGACAACTGCTTCAAAAATATGAGTCCTTCAGTGCCCAGTATTATCTCCCTAGCAACTTTCTTACAGCTATAATTTACTGATAGGAGCTATATGGAAGCAATATATTATCATGTCTCCTTCAGTGGTGTAGCTTTAAAAATATTTCCTTCCTGAGATCATCTAGAGGATTTCAGCTTCCCCCAAACATTTCACAGCAGGCAGAGCTGTAAAATGTGTACTATATATCACCTGCAATTTGATCATTTGATCATCTGTGTCAGCCAGCATCAACTCTACTCCAGTTCTCACTCCTGCAATGCAGCTCCTGTCTGTGCTGCAGCTGCCTGAGGTGGCCAGGATTGATGGAGATCCCCCAGGAATTCATTGCATAATAACTGCCCTGCAAGTCAGAGAGCTGATAAACAAGTCAGTGAAACCCATGGCTGCTCACAGATCACCTGTGGGTTCCTTACAAGCTCAACATTCATTGAAGCTTACCAGAGCTCAGCATTTCTCAGATAAAAATATCTTAACCAAATGTAACAATGTCAATAGGAAGGCTAGATCAGAAATGTAATCTTCACAGACAAAAATATGTGCTTTGTACTTATTAATATTATGTTTGAGCTCTTAACTGCCAGAATCCTTGAACTGGAATCATCATTGGAATTGTGATGGACCACTTGAGTCAGAATTCTGATTTCGCCAGGAACTGCAGTTGTTGCAATGCAGGCTTACAGAAATTGTTTCCAACCACTCAGCTAATTGTTTGGTGCCAAATATTGTTTATATAGATGAACAATAGTGTGCAGATTTAAAGAAATATTGCTCATCTTGGCTCTCACAAGGATTCATAAAGTTTCCCACCATTCAGATTATGCATTTGGTATTCTTATATTAGTGCTCTCTTGAAACAGAAAGACAAGCACAGAAAATCTCAGCTGGCTGCCTGAAACCAGACAAGAATTCTAGCAAAGCAAAAAAAAAAAAAAAAGGGCACAGAAAGGAAGACTATATGGTTATCTGAGGTTCCTTTTACCATGAGTAGCCAAAAATCATTCATTCCTTCTGCCCTCTAGCCCTCTGTACTTGTCCTGTGCATAACATCATTATAGGAAATCCAACTGCAGATTTCTGAAGAAATCCAGATACTGAGCCCTACAGTCACATACTGTATTGGGCTAATACTGAATTCAAATCTCAAAGCTAGAGCAAAATTCCAGAGATTAGCTTCAATGGTTACACTTCCTGCCATTATATTTCATGGCAGTCACCTCTCTTGGGGTGTTTTTCCTCCATCTCACTGCAGCACTAACTTAGGCTACTCAAGGCTAAATCTTGCTAACTCACAAAGGTAAAAAACCCAACAAACAAATGGTATCTGCAGAGGGATTTGCTGAAGAGAAGATGCAGAAAAAGAAGATTTATTCTTTCTTTCTATTTTGTAAATGTGCTAATTCTGAGAGCAAGTGACATTGAAGCATCAACCTCTTCCAGGTCTGACAAGTCCACAACAAAGAGCATCTACCACACTCTGTTCTGCTAGCAAGTGATTCTCACTCTCTTCCTCTTTAAGGCTCTTCAAATAAAATAATCTCTGGCTTCTTAAACTCACATTGGCCAGGATGAACATAATGTCTGTCACCAATCTTGGCTTTCAGGCTTTATTAGTCACACGTTTAATCTGCCGTCCAAGGCTTCAGCTAGTGACTTTGTTCTATCATTTTATGTGACAGACATGATATGTAGCTATGAAGAATGATTACTGTAGCTATTTTTCAGGAGACTCTTTATTTAATGCACAACTAAATTCTCAGTTCAGCATCTAAACAAGGTATATGTTTGCAGAATAAACCAACAGCTCAGGAAGGAGCATTATGGACTGCTACACAAATAAATTCATGCTCCAAGTCATCTGTTTACCTGTTCAAATTGTTGAGGCATTTCAGGTCAATGCAGTATAACCATGCCCTAAAACATTTTGAGAAGACAAACAGGCACTCATTTTGGCAAAGTAACCAACTTCTTAGCAAAATCCTAACAAAGATTAAATATCAAATCTTCCTTATAAGTAGACCAAGCTAAAGCCCTAAGATGTGCAAACACCACAATACATTTGTAAAGTTCTGTTTCACTTACACAGTGAGCAATTCCTTGTACATTTGTTATCTTGAGCTGCTGCTCAGGGGCAGGAAGGGCAGGAAATGTTTGCAGAACAGCTGTGGTGGAACAATCAGAGGAAGAAGTGGCGTGCGGGTGTCAACCCTGCGGGACATCCCTATTGTGTCACACCTTCCTTGGGGTCCAAAGGACATGGGAGGAGGCGAGGGAAAGACTCTGAATGCAAGGACAACTCGTGCACTCCTTCCAAGATCATTATGCCTTACAGACTTGGGCAAATGAGCAGAGGGTCTCCACCCTGGCCTTTGCCGGAGCCCATTCTGAGCCTCCCTGTAAAAGGTTTCAGATGTGAACAGAGCAGTTCTGTCTCCTGGGGAGGGAGCAGGAAATGCAGCCAGTAGATTGAAACAGCTTTTTAGATGGCTTGTATTGGCCTAAGCCTTCTGTCAGCTCAGGGAAAAAAGTTTCCTGCAGTGTGTACTGCTGCTGCCTCCAAGTCTATTTATCCTGATGTTCAGAAACAGGCCCTTTTCCATGCAGAGGATGAGTACAGATGCATGGGACAGTGTGAGCAATGCAAGTTTTAGATGACAAGAAGCTTTGCTGGAAGAATAAGCAGAGAGGGATGAGAACCTGCACAGCACTATCTTAACCACCAACAAGTAATATTATACAAACAGGTATTTTCATCTGTAGCCTTCAGAATGTTTTATAACATTTTTAACCCTCATGATTCCTAGGTGACAGATGCTTAAACAATCTTAAAAAAAGTTGCCTGGCATTTTGCATATAGTTGCCATGCCTCTATCGTTGCTTTCACACGCATTTTGGAGGCACCCATTAAATAAAAATTGGGGTGAGATGAAACTAAGTAAGGTGTTTGATGACATCCACACACACTTCATGGTAGCAATATTCAAGCAAAAAGGCAGCTCTCCACTTATTTCAGCAGCTAATGACTTCTTAGACCCTAAAATTGTTCTTGATGGAAATACAAATGATAGTGCAAAGACAGGAAATGTTTTAGACATAAGTGCAGACAGCCACAGAAATCACTGAAGAGTAAAAATTGATTCCATTTGCTAAGAAAAAGCAAACACTCTGAAAAGATTAGACTGGGTTATTCCATTAGAACGCTGATGAAGTTTAAAGCTCTGCAGTGGCATTCAGATTAGGCCTATGAAGAGCTCGTTCTGACAGAAACATGCTGACTAAGAAAAATCCCCTTCTATATTTAAAAATTGTAGCAGATGGTGCTAGCAGTAGGATGCTGCATCAAGTTGCTATGACTGTGGGCACTGTCATCTATCACTGAAAGCCTCAAAATGCCATCACTCTTCTGCAGGTCTCAACCTGAGCTCTGCAAAATGCTCCAAGTACCAACATTATTTATTTGGTACCAGTGCCCCTGGGTCAGGCTTCTCTGGAAAAGCCTCAAAACTTACATTCCTATGGCTTAGGAGGACTTGGGATGTTTTTAAAGTAGTCAGGATATTGGAGATCTGTACCCTGAATTCAAAACAAGGTATTCAAATACCTTAAGTAAAAATGTTGCCCCAGTTCCAGCATAAAGCCCAGAGCTTTCGAAAATCTTGTGTATTTGCACACAGCATAACACAGGGATATTCAGACCCACTAGGATGCCAGAAGGGGGGTGAGCTGGAACTTGGCACAGAGGGGACAGCTCATGTCAGTGAAAGATGGTGACTGAGAGGTGGCATCTTCAGCCTACCTGGAAACCACCAGCAGTGTGGGCTCAGGCACCTTTCCCTGAATAGGAGGCTGCCAAAAAACTCATCCTCAAGCTGAAAAACGTGCTGCCCCCATCTCTCCTCCTCCTCCATGCAGAGGAGGCACACAGGAGCAGCCACCCTCTCCTCTCACAGCTGGAGCAGCTCTGCTCCATCCCACCTGCCTGCATGGCCAGGGGAGCAGCTCTGCTCTCCTGAGGGTCTCAACATGCTCACACCCATGGCAAAGCCAAAAATCAACCATCACAAACCACCCCCTCACCAACGGGGGCCACCTCTGCCCGTCGGCAGCGTGTGCAATCGGCTGAACAGGACGAGGCAGAGATGTGGAGAAATTCCCTCGCAGCCTTCTGAAAAACCCACAGTATTTTTTATGAGTTATTAAGCACACAGCCCTGCTGAGCGATGATTTTGGAATTATAAAGGTATTCTCTACAGGAATTTTTTTATTCTTTTTCTCTCTTGCCATGGCAACCAGGGTATGGAAGTACTTCAGAGGAAGGCAGCGCCTCACAGTATACGATGTGTTTGCAGCACTCCTTCTTTATACTGAGTTAAGCATTTTTAAAGCTGCCTTGGAAAAATTGGTTTATAAAACAAAAGCTACACAGCACGATATTTTCCTGCTTGCCTTAATAAAAGGATGTGGATATAGCCTGAACTTCATAGAATTGGGAGTCCAGAATTCTAACAAATGGCAAGGGCTGCTAAACGGGATCTAGTTTGGTTTTTTTACAGTTAGAAGGCACATCTAAAAGAACTGACAAAAATACCAGGGGGAGGAAAAAAAAAAGCAAAAGCAATTTGTCTTTTAAAGACTGATCTGTAAGGATTTGTGGAAATGCATTAATTTAGATTTCCTTTTTTTTTTTCTTTGTCAGTCCTCAAAATTCGGGATCCTGCTTCTGCATATCTTATATGCATGTCAGTAGCTGATGTCTTTTGTCAGTCATAAAAGACAGCAAAGAAATAGAGGGGAAAATTAACAAACTAAAATAATACATGTTTATAGAGAGAAGGAATATCTTCTTGATAGCTGAATAACTCCTTTATCCCAAGACAGTAGCATTTATCCCAATCATAATGAAGCAGCATATTTTCTCATTCCTAAAATAGTTAGAATTATTACTGTGCCACTAGGAATTTGATATGCCTGTTGGGATCATGACACAACCAGTAGACATGCAATAGTAATGATGAACTCCTTCAATTAAACAACAATTCTTTAAAAGAGTTGTCAGAAATCAGACTGACTTCCGCATAAAAACAGGACTGCATTAGCAAGAACTGTCTTGCCTTCCTCTTGTTATCCTTGTTGAGGCAACCAGAATTGTTTTCCTAATACTTATTCGAACACAGAAAAATTACTTGCCTTAGGTAATATCTGATTACAGCAATTTCAGCCAGTTAGCTAGAGCAACAAAATTGTTTATGTATACTGGCTTTTTTATCCATTTATTCTCACACAGTAGAGCACAGAAAACAGGAAGAATCAAACATCTTTCCCCATTTTCTGAAGTCCAAAACCCACTACAGTCAACAAACTCCAAAGTGTCTTCAGCAAACTGGAGAATAAGATTGAGTACATCTCTGCTCTCATCCTTCTTTCAGTATTCTTAACATGAAAAAAAAGGACAGTGAAACAAATAAAACTCAAGAACTGTCTGAAAACAGCTTTTAGGCTTTCTAAGCAGTGTGACAGAAAATCAGGAAAAGAATTTTATTCTCAGATATTAGTAAATGGAATTCCCAAGAATGAAAAATAATGAATGCTTCCACTAATGAACACTTCCCAAACACTTGTTTTGATTCTGGTATCCATTTACTGAAGAACCACAGCCATCTACTCTTACCCAAATTAAAAACCAGAAGGAAGAAAACAAATATCCCAACTGTACAAATTATTACAGAATATTTAGCTACCATTAATTACTTATGATTTAGTTAGTGTATAATATCCAAAAGTTATTATATTATCCTATTGGATAATAGATACACAATTTAAATCTAGTGGCAGGGGGGAAGTCCCACTCTTTCTCAAAGTATTGAAGATTTCTAGGACACTGACTTTATGAAATGAATTACAATGTCCCAAACTGAGATTTTGCCCTTTTTCACCAAATGAGTTTTGGAAAGTGTTCAAAGACATCTCATAATTTTGTTATTGCCCATCGTAGAAGAAATGCAATCTTGCAATTCAACCCCAATATCTTATTTCGATATTCTAAAAGCCATTTATTATTGCCTACTGCTCAAATAAATTAATTTTTTTTTTCTTTTTATTTTTTTAATATGCTTTATTAGTAGTCCATAATGCACAATAGGAAGGAGGCTCATTTCTTCTGAAGAACAGTATTTCCATGGCAATACACGTCACACACAGCAACAATCTCTTATCTTTTCCCAACACCTACGACTGCTGCAGCTTAGTTTAATGTTATATAATAAAACAGTACAAAGAACACAATCCCAGTGAAGACTTTAGTGCTTCCCTCAGGTATCTTAGACATTCTTGGTTTTATAAGAGCCTTTAGGTCATAATGTTCCTTAAACAACCAGAAGCTCTAATTAAGAAGAAGGTGCATGCAATATTGGCTCACGTGCCCCAAGACAAACTCACCTGGGTAGACTCTTAATGAAGTAACAGAGTGAACAACAACAGCTACAAGACCAGATGTTTGCTCTTGCTTCTTTTGCAAAAAATTCTGATGCAAAAATTTTACTGTTGCCAAACAACTAAAATTACTGGATTTGATTTTTTGCTTTGTTTGAGGCAGTGGGGGATTGTTGTTGGTTTTGATTTTGGGTGGGGTTTTTTAAAGTCACAGTGGTTGCAAAGTAAAGGCACATAGTAGGACATATAGTAGCACTATGTGCTGGTACCTTTATAAGTGTTATTACATCAGTATAGATAATGTCAATAAACTCATCTTGAATCTGACACACCAAGCAGACTTGCAGATCTGTCTCCAAAGCATGCAACTGTCCGTGTCAATTAAACCTATTGCATCTGAGCATCCAAAGTTAACACTGAAATAATAATTCTGGTCAAACTCCATAGATGTGGATGAGAAAATGGTGTAGATGGTTCACATGTGAATGTGACTCTGAAAAAATGAAGATAAATAGGAATGGAATATTTACGTCATGATTAGTCTCTGTTTTAGTGAGATATGCTTAAAATTTTTACCAATGCAAACCTTTCAGCATTAATACTAGCACAGCAGCCATAGTTGGCAATATTTGTTCTAATTCCCCTGTCCACAAGGCAAAATAACCAATTACTAGGGAAGGGTTGAAGTTTGTTCATTGTGCTGTTGCTGTTAAACCCACAGCCAGTTTTCACTGTACCAGAAAGACAGCATGACTGACATAAAAATGAAGATATTTTGACATGCAAACTGATTATTTTATTTCTAACCCTCACTGATAATTATCCAACTTTCAATCTGATCCAGCTAAGTGGGAACACAAAAGCCTATTATAAACTCAAGCATATGGCACTGATCAAAGGAATTCAACTTTCTTTTCCAGGCTAAAATTATTTTCTTTAGTAAAACCAAAAACCAGCATTGATCTGCTGCTTTCCTCTTCATGTTTCACTTCAGCAAGATAACAGGAACTCAACTGCATTGTCAACAATGGACATTATCTTCAAGAGGAGTGACTTCAGTCCTGCTACTCGTTTAATAACAATAGCATCTCTTTAGTAGGAAGAAGGCTGGATGATTGCTTATGTGCAAGCAACAATTAAATCTGAGAAAAAGACTGCTTTTGTAATAATAATCTGGAAAGGCATTATATCATTCCCTGAAAAATGAGTAGTTAATGGATAGAGTGCCTCACGAAAGGGTTGGCAGTGACAGGACTAGAATTTAAATTGTATAAAGTGAAACTAAAATTCCAATTCACTCTAAATAACATCTCCTACAAAAGAAACATCTGGTGCAAAGGAAAATTCAGTGATCTGGCATTGCAGTACTGCATTAAATATCAATACTGGTGTTGAAATGACCATGCTGCCTAATGCAAGAACATCATGTGTTGGGATCATTCTAAATGGCCCCACACTGGAAAGGGGCTTGGCCTTGCTGCTGAATTGTCATTTCAAGCTTTGCAGTGGCATTCAGGAACAGTCATGGCTCTAAGCGAAGCCTTGCTGAGAAAATACAGTAACTTTGGTGAGTGAGGAAGGGGAGGAGGGGATATAGATTCAGTCTTAATCAGGCAGCAATAACCACTTCATGCACCACCATTCTGCACATACTGATCAGCACTAGTGGAGA
>VYZP01061263.1:0-16410 GCA_013400635.1 Hypocryptadius cinnamomeus | reverse complement strand
CCACTGGATTCCCAGAGAAAGACCAGGCCCACCACAACTGGACCTTCAGAGTTAAACTACACCCTTCTACAGGATCACTGCTTCAACAGAACCACATCTGTCACTCCAGGAGGACTGCAGCCCCCATTTAATCAGACTGCTACCAACACACTGACTAACAGGGTGTTAGGTTGTATTCTGACTCTGTCAGTGTTGTTCTGTATTACTGCATTTTTATTTTAATTTGCCTAGTAAAGAATTGTTATTCCTATTCCCGTATCTTTGCCTGAAAGCCCCCTAATTTCAAAATTATAATAATTCAGAGGGAGGGGGTTTACATTTTCCATTTCAAGAGAAGCTCCTGCCTTCCTTAGCAGACACCTGTCTTTTCAAACCAAGACACCTGGATTTACTGGAGAGATGGTCCTGCTCACTTTCTTTGTCCATCCTTGACACCTCAATTCCTGCTCCTTCTCAAAGCTGGAAATAAAGATTACACACAGCCTCCTTATTGTTAAAACTGACGGATGAAAAGGCTTGAGAAGTTGTAAGTGGGGAGAGCAACAGAGTAGGAAAAGCGACTTTTCCGTGCTCAGTGGCTGCCTACAGCTACATTCTGTACAGTGTAGTTAAAAACAGAGCAAACAGTAACAAAAAATGCAATCCATCCTACATAATACTGCTTACTAGTAATGAGTCATGATATGGAAAACACCAAAATTTAAAAGGCATTTTGTAGAACCTGCAATTAGAACAAAAACACAGCACTTTTTACATCAAGTAGTTAATTACTCTGGCAGTCAGAGATTAGAGATAAACCGTAGTGTAATTTTTCAGAATTCATCTGATTTTTTAAATTAAACCAGAATAAATAATTTAAATCATAATTGTGACCAATTCTGCAAGTTTTCCCTTCCTGTAGTATGTATGATAACACATTTGTGCATAACTTGAGGAATGAGAGTGGCTTCATGTAATTTTAATAAAAAATACAATGTTTCAAGTTACACTTGTAAGCATCAAAACAGAAATGTACAGACATCATACTGATAATTTTTTCCAAGGTAACTGTGTAAGGTTTTAAAAATAGTTCATTGCTTTACAGCACTTTTGAAAAGAACATCCTTTCAAAGGAATATATGTCAACAAGAACAGGTGGGATGAATACAATCGTGGAGACCACAGTGGACAAGGGAACAGTCACCCGAGCTATTCGAAAGGAGCTCAGCCTTGGGTTCAAACCTCGAACCAAAGTTCCTCTTTCCCCACAAAAAGCAGATTTATGTACTATGGCAGACACAATGCAGAGGATCTAAAAGCATATTTCTGTCCTTAGTATGAGCCCTCTTTGAAGGACTCTGATACATCTTGGTTGGCAGCATCGTACTGCGCAATGAAATGTTTGAGTTCTTCAATGCATCGCTCACCTATTTCATGCAAATTCTGCCTCAGGGCAAACTGAATGGACTTCTCTAATGATGGATCTTTGTCAATTAGCATCTTCACTACCATGCCAAAGGTTTCACAGTCTTGTCTGTAGACCTAGAAATAACACATTTTAGAAAATTATTAAATGCAAAAGTCTTTACATTAGTACACCAACAGCCCTTATTGAGTTAGATCCAAATGTAACAAAGGATATTGGATTTAACACGAATTTCAGCTGCAAAACTTACTGACCATTTCCTCTCTTCTGACCTCTGCTAATAAAAATGTAACTAGCTCAGCACTATCTAGATATCAAAAATAACTTTTATAGCGTGAAATACCATAATAGAGAAATGAAGTTCCCCTTGCAGCAATATTTAATAAATAACAGTAAAGCAAAGTACAAATGCTAAACCAGATTTTCTTTTCATTTCAATATATTTAAAATTAAACTGTGAAATGTCTAGCAATCTCAATCTTCATACAAAGCACCAATAATTTCATTTGTGATCCTTCCTAATACTTTAAATATAAGTTGTGTTTAAATAATTTCACCAAATTTTGTTTGTTTGTTGGATATCTATTTCTTATAGAACTCCTTGACAAAGAAGACTTTAATTAGTTTGGATGCTTTTATTCACTAAGAATTAAAGAAGTCCTGGCAGTGGTTTACCTGAACCCATCTGACCTTCTCCCACAAAGAATGGAGAGTTTGCAAGCCAGTCATGCACCACATTTCAGGTGAACTAACTTTTCATTATCTCTGCAACTGTTTTTCCGCAACAAACATATGACCATACTCTTATGCAATTTCCAAAGCAAGTCAGTGACATTTAAAATTTTTTCCAGATTCCAGCTAAGTTTATTCATCTGAACACCCAGCAAAAATGGAACTTCTCAAAGTCTTCCAACTGCCAGATACAGTTCATTTCCAAACTTTTTGGGCAAATTTCCATTTAGAAAATATAATAGCTTTTTGACTGAAGATAAGTATGTTTTCTATCTCCATACATCTTTTTTTGAGGAAAAAAAGCTAAAATGTTGATATTCTTCCAAGTATGATTATCTTTTGGTATTGTCTGCTTGTCTTAGAACTTGTTTTTCACAGAGATGTGCAACCCTTTCCTTTCACATTTATCTGTATTGTGTACAGAAATGATACAACTGTATGTAAGCAATTCCCCTTTACTAAAAATGAAAGAAAAAAACAAAAAGAACACACATCCCTCCCCAGTGAAAGCCCACCCTAAGAACCCATTGGTAAGAACCAGTCAGAGGTCAGCTCAAGCACTTCATGTCACAAAAACAGCAAAAAAACCCAACATTCTGTACAAAACTAAACTGTTCTTAGAAGCACAATGATTATCACGATACCTTTGATGAAGACAATTCTTAAATGCTTAATAGCATAGTCTAGGAAAACAGTTTAAGACCAGACCCACTTTTCAAACACTGGTTGGCAAATAAAAGAGAACATTCTGGAAGGAACTAATCTTCAGTGGAAAGTAACAAGTCAAAAAGAAGACTGTAGCCCAAACCAAACTTGAGCCAAACATTTTTAAGTGTGGAAATGCGCATGGCGTTTTTTTCAAAGAGGGGTTTGTTTCCTTCTTTGTAGTTCTTTGGTAATAAAATAACAGCACAAAAGCCAGACTCTCAGAGCTCATGCTCCACAGCAAGTAAAACATGGTACTTTGTAGAAACTTCAAACAGAGAAAATCTGCATTACTTTTTTCTCTCTTCCCAAAGAAAAAGCTCAGAAAGAGCTGCATGGGGAGGCACCCAAAGCTACAACTGAAGGAAATGCTCTACTTTTCAAAGGTCTACAAACTAAAGGCAAATAGTACTACCTGCTATTTCTTCCACACACCACAAAGAACAAGCCCACATGCAATTCTCTGACTCCTAGCATATAAATACTAGCTTGATCTAAGCACATTTTTCTTCCAAACTTTCACAAAGACTTGGAAGAGAATCAAGAGAGCCCTTGTCATCGCTGAATCTGAAGTCAGAAGTCACTTTGCTGTCACAACAATCTGGAAACGAAACACCTTCACCTAAGAGATGAATGTTTCCAATACTTTGTGACAAAAGACTTTTTAAAAAATAGAACTTACCTAAATTAGGGGAAGAGGGCAAAGGTAGAGCAGGAAGGCACTTTTAACAACAGAAAACAAAGGAAACAGCTCAGCTCCTCTAAAAATAATTGAGCCATTTTCTCTCAACAAGCTTTCTGCCCCAGCTGCTAATTCTGATCCTCCTGGTACAATCTGCCTCCATCACAATTGTGCTGATAAATCTGTTTGTATAGCTGCAACATCCCAATTGTGCTGATAAATCTATTTGTATAGCTGCAACGTAAATTGCATCACTGAGATGTTCCCTTTTAAAATTACTTCCCCCTCCCCCCCATTAATGTAATTCAGTGATTCAATTCTAAAACCAGATGCATCAGCACAACTGAAAGAACTGTGAGCCATGGTCTTAAAGTGAAAACTTCACAAAATAGTTTCTATCTGAAGTCAAGGCACAACTACCAACTTTCAGAGATATGTTGCTATGCTTTACAGAAGGAAATGGCCATTATAAATTACAAGAATATCAATACAGAATATGTTAATTGATTACAGTTTAATGGTAGAATCAACTGCTTGAAAAATTTGTGAAAGCACTGAAAGCTCTTGAAAGAAGAGGAATGTGACATGACATTAATATCTATCTTTAGAGAGAATAAAAGGAGGCTATTTCTGACAAATAAGATAAGAATGCGATGCTTGAGGAAGAAAGAAAACTGCAGAAAAGATTTCAACCATGCAAAAAGAGCTCTCTGCTGGAGAAAAATACTGGAAGAACTCATGACCCAACAACATATGAAAATAACCCTGTCTTTAAAATTCCAGCTCATATTGATTTTGAGCTCAGACCATGGAAAGCTCATCTGTAAACATCTGGAACTAAAACCTGAAAATGATTCCATGTGTGGAGAAAGAAGAAATAACATTTTTAAAATTAAAAACAAGAAAGGGAATGATACCAATGACATGATTATTCTGTCTGACATATAAATCAGATAATCCTGAAAACAGCTAGAGCCACAGGCTGATCATTTACCGTAGCCCTAGCATACATTCATTCTCTGACCTAAGCTACAGCACCAGCATAATGGAAAGAGCATGCAAAACTTTAGTAAGTAGATGAAGAAGTAGAAACAGCTGCTCTACTTCCAAATATGTAAATATAATTTTATATACACACACTGTATATATCTATATCTGTATATATATAGATATATGCACTCTTGCTTCTCCTATGCATGGCAAGTATTTAAGCTGAATTCAAGTTCTTTGAAGTGTTTTCCAAAATCAGCACATCTGGCATCTGTGAGGTCAAAGGATCAGAAATATGCATACTTTTACATTATTCTCATGCAATTTTAGAATGTTACATGATAAGGGCATAGAGGCTCTGGCTGAGATCAGCCCTTTGCCGTGCTATTCTCCGTGTAAGTACTTGATGCAAATATGAAGTTGTGATGCACCTGCAATATGTTAGTGAACACACCTCATTTATTTGAGAAAGCTAAACCAAAATTTGCACTTAGATCTGTTTAAATATAGCTAGAAGACATTTACTTCCAGACCTAGTTAGAGCAATGGAGATGTCAGTTGCCCAGGTTGGAGGCAATCAAGCCCCAGAACTCCCAGGCAGAATGAAACTTTTGAGAACTCCCTCATCTACATCCATGCCAAGTTTTCACAGTGAACTTCAAAGTGCCATCAGCAGTGTCTTAAATTACAATGTATGACACTGACATGGAAAAAATTATGGATACCAAACACTCTTCTTTCCAGCTCAGCTGTGGAATGTTAACCTCTGAACAGGAAGAAAGAGGAGCAGAAGCAAGCACATGGGGACTGCTCATGTCTTGGACTGCTATACCCCTCTTTCAATGATAATCTAAATATGGTCTTCACTTAAACAGAAGGATGAATGGCTTTGCTGATGGGTGAAATTACACATGGCTAGGGAATACCTTGACAACACGCCTACTACTCACTGACAAAGTCCATATAATTTTCTGACTAGCACAGCACCATGTTTTTCTTCAAAACTGTTCCAGAGATGCTTTGTGCAAAAGAGCTGTTGGACAATATAAACAGTAATGACAATGCAAATTAGAACTTAGGATGTCCTCCCCTGCAAATAACTACAAGGCTACAAGAATCATAAGAGCAATCTTGATCTCAAAATCTTGCATACCTGGCCAGCTTTATTTCAACAGCAAGACCAAATAATGGTATTCAAAGGGGATGAGGACAAGCCTTATTTCAACCCATGCACCAAGTTTCCCTAGCTTAGCTCTACAGTCTGTGCAAAGAAGTTTTTTTAACTTCTTTGGGTGACTCAGAACAGCTAAAACCACAGTATCTGTTCTAAACAGGCTCTGAGGAAAAGGGAAACAAGAGAGAAATTCTCTCATAATTGGAATGACTCTTTGGAAGACTGGTCCCACCAGGATACAAAAGTTAGCCTCTGTATCTCTCATGTCCACAGTTTGTAGAAAGTAGAACTGAGTAGCAAATGGGAGATGCAAATTTCTCCTGATTCAGAAAGGACTCAAATGAATCTCCACTTCTCATTTCTGGGAGAAGTGTTCTAATGGATGTGCTTTATTTTATATGCAGGTATTAAAACACTTTCCTCTCCAAAAACGCTTTTGAATGAATATGTGGCACCATGGCACTTTTTTTGAGTGCTCTTGGATTCATGCACACATAAAAGCCTCTTCAATAGAATTCATCTGGAAACTTGCATATGCCAGGCTTCAGCAGCTATATGCAGGAGATGGGCAAACTCCAGTGCAGAAGGGGGTATTTCTGCTCACAGCAACAAGCAGGACCAGCAAACATGATAAAGACCACATCCATTAGGTGGATATGATGATTTAGCAAACAAAATTGATGCCCATGATTTAATCTGTAATTTCCAACATCTTGATCTTTTTCCTCACAACCTTTCCTGGGGTTTTTTTTTGAGTATTTTTAGCATTCCATACATTTCAAGATTCATCTAACACTCTCTCGCCTCCACCAGAACTCCTTCAGAGCAACACGACACCAGGCTAGACTCTGAGCAGCTCTGCACCATATGTACACAGCCCACCATCAGTGCCTGTGAGTCAGTACTCATCTTCAGAGATGCCTGTTCTCAGCTCCTCATCCAAAGGCCAAAGACCCCCAAGGCTCAGTTCCCACAGGGGAAGGAGCTAGGGTTGTGGCTCAGAAACCACGTTAAATAGCCTGCAACCTTTAGATACTAACTCACTTTGAGAAGACCCAACATGCCCAGCAATCGCTATTTTGCATCTGTGATTCACGCAAGTACTCATTTAATATATTATCTTTCAGAAGACAGAAGCTTTTCAGTTACTAAGGGCATATTTCCCACAAGTATCAAATACTCCATGCAAGGAGGAAAGAAGCAACATGCTCACTGGTAGTTGTTTGATTTCTCACTGAAAGGCAGAACATCAACATGTAGAGCACAAGTACAATGCCAGTTTGAAAGCCATGCCATGTCCATTCCAGACACTCCATGAGCAAACTGCTGGAAACTTCCCTCACTTCAGTGATGCCCCAGGGCCCCCCTACACCAGACAGAGATAACAGCTTTTGTTCCCTCACCTAAACTATGATAGCTGGTTTGGTATAGCCCTCTGGTGGTATAAACCAGCTTCTTATTTCCCCTCCTCAGCAGACCTAAAATAAGTCTGACAAACCAACCTTCTATTAACCAAGCCACATCTGTGCTAGATTTTCCTAGCATGGGTGAGACAGATTATAAGGTATAATTTTTCTTCTACTCCTAACTAAAAACAATTCTGAATTTTTTTGTAATGTAGACCTAACTCTAACCTGATTGAATATGCAGTCAAATCTGCATTTTAATTGTGCATGTAAGCTTAAGCAAATTGGGAAACTACTAAACATTGAATTGCCACTATCACAGCTTTTTCTTTGTTAACGGCATCTTTTTAAAAGGAATTATCACCTCTCCCCAAATCTCTTCTTTTTCATTTATTTATGCATTATCTTGGAATTTTTTTTCAATTGCGTAAATTAGATTTCATTAACTTACCCAAAATTTACTCTTCCAAACTTTAATAAGTTAATCCGCTGCTAAAAGAGTACACAGAAATTTTCATCACTGCAGTGGCACTGTAATTGTAGTGTTATGTTTATGAGTACAAAATACAAGTTTATAGCTCCACAGTGCAAAGAACACTCAGAACTGTCATTAAACCACTTGCAGACAATTTTCATGATCAAGACATTTAAAACTAATTTTCAACCAAGATGAACTATTTTTTATGGTTACAAAAAAGCTAAATTAACATAGAACAAATTCAATGTTTGGTTATGATAGTATACAGTTTACAATGGTGTACAATTTTTAACTATAAAATACCAAGAAGTGTACTCTATTCCTTTCTTAAAAACTCACTAACTATTTTGCCCTGTATCTATGTAATATTTTCTGCACCCATTAATCAATGTGTTTATAGACCAATTAGATACTCATTGAAATGCAAGCTGGGGGAAACAAGTTATTTAATCTATTATGTAATAATGAACAATTTCATGTCAATTTGCTCCTTACTGAAGATATGCAAATTATTAAAGTTATTTGCACTTAAATGCAATTCTGCCTCCCTTTCCAATGAAACTTTCAAGTTCCTTTTTAGGAACTTCGATAGATTTAATCAACTTTCAGAAATAACACCCACCATTTTTGGCACCTAAATATCTGAATGAAAAGTCTCCTGGAAGCCCCTTGTGTGGAAGAGATGTTGATAGAGCCCTGACTTTAAAAGAGATAGGAATTCAGATTTGAACTCCCCTTTGTCCTCAAGGACCAGTCTTGGCAGCACATGGGGGCAGCAGGTGAGCACAGCGCAGCAGGGGAGGGTGCTGGGAGCCACAGTGTTTCTGTTCAGCTGGTTTACAGCACTTCGCTTCTAGGTCACAGCATCGCTCAATCCTTTCACTAAACTCATCTGACAGAAGACATGCAGTCTGAAACAACGCCACCACGAGGCTTCCCCTTCATTTAAAAGCAGAATTCTACTATGAAAAGTGCTCTGTAAAACTGAGGGGTGGGTGTCTGTATCAACAGTGACCAACTCTGCTAAGTTTACAAACACATTTTCAAGGCTGAAAATCTTCAGGAGTTGGCTTGGGTCCTGAGACACAACCCTGGTCTATTACATGCACTGGGCAGAAAACATGTGGGCAGAATTATTGACCTGTATGAATCCATTACCTCCAGTTTAAGCTCAAGACACTGCTTTGCTTCATACCATGTCCCTCCTGACACCTGTGCAATTACAGCAAAGCCACGGGCTCTGCATGCAGCGGAGCCCACCAGTGCTCAGGAGAGCCTGCAGCTGGCCCCAGCACCCCATGGCTGCTGCAGGGCAGGGCTCAGCCCTCGCAAGCACACCTGCAGCCATCTCTGCAGAGAGCCCGCACACCGCCTCAACTCCCTTCTTCTTCCCTTTGCCATCCAAAGAAAAAGTTACACCTTCCTGTGCCTTTGCTCAATGCTTATAGAGCAATCTAAAAATGAACATACAGAGTCTGTATGACGCTGTTGAGGAGACTTAAGAATAATGTAATTAAAAAGCAATAAAAAGTGAAGTCCCTCAGCAAGTGCAGTACCTGTTTACAGCTGTAGTTACCCAAGGACAGATCTGTAGAGCAAGGCTGTTATAATTCAGAACAATCACAGCAAAAGTTGGTACTATTTAGAAAAGAGAGTCTTCATTTATGAAAGCTTACAAATTCCAATTAGTTACTCATTGCTTTAAAACTACTACACACAAGTTTTCAACAAGGAGCAAGAATTTCTTTTAAATATATTGCTAGGAAATTCATGCATTTACTGTTTTTTTAATACTATGATAGAGGACTTGACACAAATGTTTAAATGAACAAGAACTGGTACACAACAGAAATGTACATGATTATACACTTCATTTAATGTTACATTTTGGCAAGAACAAGTGTATTATTACTTCTTCAAGAAATGTCTTGCTTAGTCAAGCAGAAGTAGCTCCCATGTGGGAGAGCAAGGACTATTATGTTACATGGTTTTACTGGAGATTATTCTTTACTAAACCAATCAGACCACATAATAACAGCATTTTAACACCAACTACAGGCCCTTGGAGACCAGTTTGTGTGTGGCCTCGATTTCATAGGCTTCTTTACAACAGATGTGTTGGATGAGGGTAGAGTTACTTCATATATTAACTTGTGTGTTCCTTAGGTAAAACAGCAGTACAAGTGTAAATTCTGCCTCTTTTTATAGAAAGTGCATGCCTTGTGCAAGGAGATGATAAATATGAAATCAAAAAACCCATTGCAATTACAATTGATCTGTTTCTAAATTTCACTGGAAGAACTGATGATCTCTTGAAGATGTGTCAATGACATTTTTGCAGCTCAAATATAAGAATACCCAGCTGTACGTTTAAGAATGCCATGGTACAAACACCTGTGCAGCCAAGTCCAAAAGTTGTAAAAGGGTGACTATTTATATATCTAATAATTGCTGTTTGTTCTATAATAATATGCAAACATAGAAACTGTATTTCTGTAGAAGCATAAATGAAAACAAAATCCTAAAAACTCTCCTCTCCAACAAATGCTAGGAAACTTCCACTAGTTGAAATACACCAGTTTAGGATTAAACAGGAAATAATCAGCTTTATGCCAAAGGAAGGGCCTCACCCTACAACTTTTTATTTATAAAATACTGAATTGATGGAAAGCCACTTCCTAAATCTGATCCACAGTAAAGTTATTGCTCCATCCAAAACAGGAAGGGTGAAGTTTATCTGCAAAAGACTCTATGTTAATTGTCTTGTTAAAATGCTTTAAATAATTTTCAGTTATGTCCACTGACCATAAAGGAAAGTGATACTCATTTAAGCTTCAGCAGAATGGGCTGTATATTAACAGCAACAATAAAATGACAAACCAATCTTTCTTGTCATAAAACCAGGCAAATATTTTGTATGAAATGTACAGTAGTTCAAAATCCACATGGATTGACTGTGTTGAAGTCAAGGTCAAAAATGATGCATTTGATTTTACCCAAAACTGACTTGCTTGACTTAAGTTTTCCCTCAACAAAAGTCATCCCACTTTCAATTTCAACAAATATCCTCCACTACAAATATTCTCACATTCAAAAACATTCTGCATTAAGTGGGCTCATTTTTGTTAATGGGAAAGACAGCATTTTATCCTGAGATGTGGATTGCCTGTATTTTCTCCAACTGCACAATGAAAATAAGCAGTAATAAAAACAAACAAACCCACCCCAATCTTTCTTTCCGATTAAGAGCAACTCTGAGCAGATTAGTTGCACAATTAGCTGGCAGCAGCATTGCTAATACAAATTCAAAGCTGGTGGATCTATGAGTTTAAGAACCAGTCCTTACAAGAGAAGATTTCCACCCCATCACTATAGAAAGAGCAACTTGAAGTTTTTCTTTAATGGTTAAAAAAATGCTAAAGCAAGTACGAAATTGCATGCCAAAGGGTAGGTTTTTTTCATCACACATGCAGCATAAAGAAAATACTACACAAAACAAGTAAGCTACTGTGTGTAATGGACAGCTTCTCAGAAAAGAGAAGCAACAGCTGCAAGAAGAAAAACAATTACTTCGATTACCAACATTTTATGGCTTAGTTTATGTTAAACCTTACTGCTTCTGAAGGTTTAGAATTACTTCACACATTATATTAGCCTCACAAATCAGTTTTATTAGTGCCTCAATAATGAATCAAATTTTTTTCAAGTCCAAGTCACTGTCTTGCCTTTACCCTTGAAACAGTCACTCATCATTTAATTTAAATACTCATTTCAAATCTAAAACAAAATAAACAAAAAAGTAAATTATTTTGGAATACTTCTCTAAATTTTTCTTAGCTTGTGGATAGATATATTTTTCTATCATGCAGCTGTGCCAGCTGAAAAGGCTATTCCCCCTTCCCGGCTGTCAGTATCCTTATGCCAGAAACCATCACCCCACTTGTTTGTGTGAGCCAGTAATATACAGGACTACTCCTAAACTGAATTCTTAGGCAAAACCAGTCTGATTAGGTCACATGCTAGGACATCAGCTGGGCTGCAGGAAGGAATCACCTATCCTGGGTGAGAAAGTGATGAGCAGCTATGGATGACATCTAAAGAGGACATTTATCTACAGCTTTACACTAGTGTGTCCAACTTGAGCTCATCTGGAAACATTCAAAGAACTTCCACCCAACCCAGACAGACAAAGCACACATGACCTGTGTTTAAAAGTTTGCATATCTTAGTATGTAACTTCAGTCAAATACAAAATATACACAGAAGCAGAACGTGAAGCTGGCACAATGGCTGGGGCTGGAGTAGGTAAGAGAACCTGTATGATGAAGCCTCATTTCTTATTGTAAGTATGTTCATTCCTTCTGTGTTTTTAGCATTCAACACACAAGCTCTCTCCTTCTAAACCTGTTCCCACAATTCTAGTTATTTTCACATTGATTTGGAAGCAGAAATCCAATCCAAAAATTGGTAAAGACAGAAAGCATGTCTCTCCCTAAAGAGAAAGCCACAAGGAGTAGAGATTGTTTTTTATGGTTAATAAATCATATGTCTTAGGGCAGCTATTACCAACTGTGGTTCCAAGGGAATGCAGTACAAGTTCTGCATTTACTGAGTGGAGGTACCACTGACTGTATCCCATGGTACTTGGAATTAATTCTTCGGTAAGTTTGGGTTACAGTCATAAATAATGACTGAAAAATCACAGCTATTAGCTGGTTCAAAATAGCTTGGAAATCACTTGTCTTTTTCATTGTGAAAAACAAGCCCATTTTGTACTTAAAACCATCTTCTAAGAACACTGGCTCTCTACAGTCTCTTTTCAAGCTTTTCTTAATGAGATAGTTACGCAATGCTGCAGCATTTCAGCACAAGAACTGTTACCTATCAAGCTCATTCAAGGAATGTCTTGTGCCCTATTCAATCCAGTGTCACTGAACATTTTCCAGAAGTTGTCTGATGGGGTGGGTGAATTGACAGAGGACAGACTGGGAGCAAACTTGGCAAGACACGCGAACATACTCGTGACTTTTTGAAATGCTTGCTTGTCTTGGGATTCTGGCATACACTGAAAAGCTTTGATTTTTTTTTGAGTCTGGCTTCAATCTGTTCTTACGAAAAAAGAGAAGAAACTGGGATCATCAAATACTGTTCTGTGCTGGGGTTTGTTTTTGAGAGCTTTAGCCCTGTATTCTTCAGACAGCTTAGAGCAGCTTTCTGTGATGCCTGACACCTACAAATTTTGGTAGCAGCATGATGCAACAAATCCACCAAGTCAAAAAGTAACAGAGATGTTTCCAATACTCGGGAGATAAAACTCAGAATCACAGAATCATTAAGGATGACATTTAAGATTGACTCCAGCTGTAAACATAACACTGCCAACTGCACCACTAAACCTTGTTCCTAAGTGCCATATCTACACATCTTTCAAATACCACCATGGATAGTGATTCCACCACTCTACTGGGCACCCTGCTCCAATGTCTGACAACTGTTTTGGTGAATTACTCCTAATACCAAACCCAAACCTCCCCTGGTTTGGGGCCATTTCCTCTTACCTGTGAGAAGAGACTGATCCCCACTTGGCTACAATCTCCTTTCAGGCAGTTGTAGAGTGATAAGGTCCCCCCTGAGCCTCCTTTTCTCCAGGATAAACACTCCTAGCTCTCTCAGCTGCTCCTCATAAGAATTGATTTTCAGCCCCTTCACCAGCTCTGTTGCCTTTCTCCAGACAAGCTCCAGCTCCTCAATGTCCTTCTTGTAGTGAGGGGCCCAGAACCGGACACAGGATTTGCCTCACCAGTGCCCAGTACAGGAGGACAATCACTGCCCTGGTCATGCCAGACACACTATTCCTGACACAAGGATACAAGCCATCTAATCTCAGTCTTCTTGGGTTTACTTCATGAAATATCCTATTT
The DNA here is from genome assembly GCA_013400635.1 of Hypocryptadius cinnamomeus. NCBI lineage: Eukaryota > Metazoa > Chordata > Aves > Passeriformes > Zosteropidae > Hypocryptadius > Hypocryptadius cinnamomeus. Next base: position 2,917 of record VYZP01061263.1, on the reverse strand, counting down.
ACTCCAACTATAAACAGGGAGGCTGATTATGGTAACAGTATTTGTTTATTAGTAACAACAGTAAAACATCATGTAAATTAGCAAGTCAACGAAAAAAAAAAAGGCTAGAACAAACTAGCAGCTGCCCTCAAACCCTGTCAGCTTCCTGCAGGTTACAGATTTGTTGAATATCACCAGCAGCATTATGAATTATGGCCACTTCAGAGATACAGCAAATTCTTCCTCTGGCCAATACTCTAACGTGTAGAACTTCACTTTGGTAAATCACACAGACAACTGAAGGTATGGGGGACTTGTTTAACTAAACACTTAATCAAGTTTCAAATTACCACCACCACGTTATGATTTGAAAGGACCCCCAAATAATTAGAAAATCTGTCAAAAATCTGCAAAGACACTTTGCCATTTTAACCTTATCTTTAGACAGGCAGAGGGTATAGTGTGAATGGTCTAAAATAACTCACTTTACAGTGACACCAAACGAAGTAATTTCAAGTCAAACTGCTAAAATTGTGGGAAAGAGTAAGATAATAAGGAGGTAATACAAAAGAAGATCTAATCTAGATAATGAAATTGGAAACCACTGAACTACAAATGAAAATATTCACTGAATAAAATGTACTGTTACAACATAAACTTTCTATGCCTAATCTCTGAACAGAATATAGCTGCTGCTGATAAAGTCTACTGATGCCAGATTGATACAGAGTGTTTTGGATAAGAACAGCATGGAAAGAGAGCAGTGAAGTCTCTTTTGATAAGCAGAACTAAACAGTTTACTGCCTAAGATAAAGACAGGTTGCTAAAGGTCAAACACTTTATTGCAATAGCCAAAAGAAACAGTACCATACCATTTACCTTTTAACCTTACATCATATAAAATTATCACGTGCTCTCAAAGATACAGAATACACAGAGGTTATTCATATAAACATATCCTCAAAAAACAAGGCATTCCTTCCTTCACATAGCCTTCCAGAACTCACAAAACACAAACAACCCCCCCAATAACACCAAAAAAACCCCCACAAACAACTAAACAAACCCCAACTAAACACAAACAAACAAATAAAAAAAAACAAGACCAAAAAAAACCCTGAACAGCTCATGCTAATAAAGCCTGAACTATACTGTCTGGAATCAGATTTAAATTAGGAAAAAAATATTTAATTATTTAGAACAGAGCAAGCTAAATTAAATAAAAAACAACAATGAAAATGAATGATACTCTCATTTAAATTAGAAAGTCCAGTGGGCTTGTTGTTCCTTCAAATCACATAAAGGTATAAACATTGCAACCTTTCTATTTTTAAATCAGCTGGTACGGAATTTTTCTATTTCAAGGATAAGTGTACACAAAGAATTTATTTACATACTAAACAAAGAATTATTTAATTTATTTATGTATTTAAGAGTACCATGGACTTTGTAAAATAATAACAGCAACTGTTCAAGGGAAAAAAAAGGTTGCCTTCTCTAGGGTAAGTCAACAGCTTACACTCTTGATGAAGAAAACACAACAAACACTTTCCATTTGTCAGCTGCAATGCACCTAAACCTGATTTTAGAACTATTGCTTAGTTTTAACATAATCAATTTACTCTCTTTATATTGTTTTAACTTAATATTAATCTTTTTCACTTGTTTACCTCTTTTCTTTGTCCACCCTAGTTCATCAATGCTCAGCAAACTGCACTGTGGACAAAGCCGAATCACTCTTGCTGCTCAAAGACCCTGCAGTTGGCCAATAAAAACCTAAGAAAGGAAGCACTACTATCTCTGAGTACCTTCACTCCCCCTACAATTTCATCTGAGTCCTCTGTTTCCCCTTAGCAAGTAGTTACTCAAGCTCTCATATAACTAGCACCCTGAAAAACCAAAAATTCACTGAAAAATATTTTAAGTCAATTGAATTATGTGAACATTTCTGCATTACCTCATGATAGAAATGCATTTACATTTCCTGCATTTCTACCAAACAGGAAATCATAAGCAAAAGATATGTTCCATAACTGCATGGAAACATTATCTAAAGAAAGGAAACACTGCCCACTGTATAAGTTATGTACATACACACATGTTCTTTCAGAGCTTTAATGCAATATGTAATACAGCAGCTTTAAGGAATACAGTAAAAAACCACTTGCTTACTAGTTACACCTACCTGCTGAGTGATACACAGTGAAATTAACTGCAAACATACCAATGGAAGTTTCTATCCTTACATCCATAAAACCTAACCTGACACCAGACACTGAGTATTCATACTCAGGTAACATGCTAAATGTCCTTGCCTCTTTTAAAATCTTAGTTGCTCCACAACAGACAAAACCAAGCTCAGCACTTTATCCCCAACAGACCCCTGCATATCTCAATATAACTCCTCAGCAATATGCACATATGTTTGTTAGGAATACTTAGAACAACCTTTACAGTAGATGAGATATTTCTCTTTGGGATCACTGCTCTGGCTGCTTACTGTGACACGAGTAACACCTACACACATTTAAAAGCTTCAGAGCCAGCTCAATATAATGATATGTGCTTTTCTGGGTAGCAAAAAGTCCATCCTGCTTAAAGTAGAGAGGAACACTCCTGAAGTACAGGGTTTTTTAGTAACTTATCTGGGTCATGAGACACCAGATAATTACATACTTATCTCTGCTTCTGATTTTAGCAAAAACATAGTTGCAAGAATCTCCTTCCTTATCAACATAAGAAAAAGGAAAACTGTACAATGAGCGGTAGTGATGCCTAAGTAAATTTGACAAAAACTATGAAAAGCATTAAAAAAAATTGTCAGAGCATTTTTGAGTTATGGCTAGACCCTACACTTGGTAAGCAGATTAATAATTTAATAAAAAACTCATTTTTATATTAAGTTACATTACATTTACATCCTAGTTGATGACAAATA
>VYZP01061260.1:1858-13118 GCA_013400635.1 Hypocryptadius cinnamomeus | reverse complement strand
GTCTCTCCCACAAAAGTAGTGTACATTCATCTTTTGTTTCCTCATCTGAAACACTCAAACTCTCCTGGTTGTGTCATACAGCACCTAAAATGGTATCAGTGGTTATCAATGGTAACAAGTCATGAGTCAGCCAAATTATTTTCTGTCCTTATCCATGTTGTTGCATCTCCATCAGAAATCTGTCGAGTCCATTTTTGTTCCTGAGAGCTTTACAAATATACCAGTCAGAAATCATTGGTTATTTACTTTTCTTCTTAGATGAATTTGCTCATTTCCTTCCAGGAAACTTAAATTTAAATGAAATCCATGATTTTCCCAACACTTTTTTCTTAACTATGTTGTCAAAAAAGGAAAATTTTATCTGAAGACTGCATGGGAGAGGATGTTTTTATAATATGTATTGACCTCGGCATCTGTGTTGTCACCACACATCCTTACACAATTCCAACAGGTACAGTGCATTACCCTGTTACATTTTGGTTCTCAAGAGGCCTTGTCATGCTCACTTTAATCACATTGTCTGTCAGAGACCTGTCCATATCCATCTATCTATCAATTTGACCATCCTTGTGCCTATCTGAAGCCGAATAGAAGCCTAAATAAAAGGTAAGGTTTGCCACAATCTAAAAATTAAACACAGGAAAGGTAACTAATTATTTAGAAATTTATTTCTTTGGAAAAATAAGAAGTAGAAAGAAGCTAGCCATATTTGTGACATTGGATTCTAATGAAATAGTTCAACTACTGCCCTTAATTGTGCTGGTTTAGTTAAAACACTGTAATCACAGAAAGCATGTTCTTCTAAATGGAATTGCCTTGAGTTCAAAATTGGATTTTAAATTGTATTATTCTAATGTAATATTTTATTCATTATTTGGTAAAAGATAACTTGAGATCACACATGTTTTCTGAGGCTTTGCCTTAGTCTTTAAAGACAGCAACCATTTTCCATGGCCCAGTTTCTAACTACTGCCCTATAAATTCTTACACACCAGGTAGGGAAAAATGTGAGGAGGGGACTAAATAGTCTGCTCAGGAATTCATGACTATATTGTGTTTTACCTATATGGGCTTTTTCTCCCATGTGTCATTGAATATATTCATCTTAAGTTTCATATTTGCAGCTGAACTCCCTTTGACTGACCTACTGTAATTGAGATTCCAAGCAGATAGAGACCTCCTGTGCTTGCTTGTCTGAACCATTCCTTCTGATCCTGGTTCCCCCTATTTCCAAATCATTATTTCACTTTTTCTATTAAAACTTGATATGACTAACAATATAGTTTTCAGAACTAGACTCATTTCTCATGAATGACAGATATCTCTTTATTTCTGCTATGAATGTTGTAAAAGAGGAAAAAATTAGAGATCTTGAAGTAGTTGCATGATATCAAAAATTGCACTTTGCTTTATAATACTAATGCTTTGTAGTTATCCATCAGTCTTCAAACACTAATCAATTTTAACTTATTACAAGGTTTATAATGGAATATATCATTTGTACTTCTCTTATCTTCCCTGGAATTCATTCAAGTAAATTTTTTTTTTTTAATTTAAGCTCTCTAAGAGCTATTCTTTTGCTCTGACTTAATAACCAGAAAGGTCTGCCCTCATCTTAAAATAGAGTGACAATGGTTATGTCTTCCTGCTCTTACCATCCATTTCACTGCTCCATTTTTTAAGCGGAATAGACCACACCTTTTGATAGATATCAAAGGAAAGCCTCAGAGAAATATTTTTTGAAGATTAAAGAGATGGAATTACAAATGACTAAATGTAGTTTGATTTAATAAACCTGGTCTGAGGGAAAGAGTCTGAGTCCCAAGCAGTGCAATATCCCGAGAAAATCCTTTACAACCAGCTGGGGCAAAGCAAAGAAAATGCTGAATTTGTGCTTTTGAATATAAGCACTCTACTTTGAGGCTACAACTCAAACCAGTGCCACATTAGATCTAATACGAATCTTACATTACTCTTTGGAAGAGAGAGGTGTTCATATATGGGGAAAATCTGGCGCTAAGTGCTTTTTTGGATGTGGAGGTAGAAGCTAGAAGAAAATGGAAAGAGTAAAGGTCTGGGTAAAAGACCAGGTGTAGAGGTTGTCTCAGTCTGGACATTATGCAATTAAATGCACACCAGTTATGTGGGGAATCAACCTCATTTTATTGCTGTGAAGTGGGGTTCTAATGTAATTAAAAGGGGTAAATTAATTACTGTAACAAGCTGGATTTTATATGTTTGGAAAAATAAATGTCAGATTTAGGATAAATTTTGCAAATCTCAGATGATCAGTTACATCTAGAGCCACCCAGGGACTTCCAAATCTCAGCACTGCACGGGATTACATCAATCACCACTGCTTAAATACTGATCTTTGAAACCTATACTTACATCTGCCCCTAAAACTAAGAATGCCATGATATGCTTTTTCCACTGATAAAGTTGCTAAAGACAGCTTCTGAGGTTAGGTTGGTTGGCACCTGAGCCCAAACAGATATTTCACCCTCACTGCTTCAACTTGGGTGCTGTTTGTGAGGTTTGACCTAGTGGGAGTGATCAGGGTAGACCAGATGGATTTCATGTTGCACCAAATACAGCCAAGGTGAGATGTTTCAAGGCTGGATGGTTTATGAACATGATTTACACAGGAGCCACATGGAATAATCACTTATATAAAGCATTTGTGGCATTTACTTCTAAGTCTCTTGCTGCTTGATTTAAACAGGTTTTCTCAACTTCCAAGTGCTTCATTCAGTTGTTTCTGGAGACCTTTTTGACTGATAAACATTCAGCTACCTAAAGTAGGGCATGCAAGGGTTCTAGTGGGAGGGAATGGCAGTGACTGATAATGAAATCTTGCATGGTGTGTTTGCTGGGAATATTTATTCCATCATAAAGACAGGGAGCTGTGTAAAAATTTTCAGCTCTCACTCCAAAACAGGCATGTTTGAGAATATTTCCCATCTCTGGCAGAAAAATTCTCTTCCATAAGTATTAGATGAAGACATTGTTACAATTTTTCTTCCCCTTTAACTAGGAAAAAAAAAAAAGACAAAATCATACAAGTTCTATTAATAATTCTCTACTTGTTGTCTTCAGGCTCAATTTAAGGTAAATCTCTGCCTGCACCAGTGAATCTGAGGAAAAGAGTTCTAAGGAAATCCAGCTGGCAATAGATTTTGCAAATATATACTTTTTTTTTTGCATTTGGTCAATCTTCCTTGAAGAAGGAAAGCAATTACTTCTTATCTCTTTGTTCATTTACTAAGAAAACTGGGTAATTTTGAGTCCACTTGTGCATGGGTTGAGCAGAACTCTTGGTTTCTGCAAATTTTCAGTGAATAATGAAATGGGTCATTTTTGAACTTTGAAATACTGAAGCATTTGAAGTTTTCTTGGCTTTGTCATTTTACTGATGTGTTGACTTGGTCTTGGACTTAATGTCCTCACAGAGAAGCATATGACGAAGTTAGGGTATGTATGGGAATCCATATTAAAAATAATTAGATCCTATTCTAAGAATTTTAATTAACATTATGAAAAATAGGGCTTAAATTCTGTAGTTGTTAGTACAAAAATACATTGTTAGTATAGAAATTAATCTTCCCAAGTTGTTTGAATGCTCTTGTACAGTAAAAGATCATTCTTCTTCAAATAAGAAAATAAGTTTTTATTGGGTTTTTATTACTTTTTGACAAAGTTAAAACCCTAAAACTGTTTAAACAGAGACAGAAAAAAAAAAGAGAAGAAATCTTGAAAGAATTATCTGACAATGGTCCTTAAAAAAGAATGACTCTTCCTAAACGGTCTCTGGATTTTTAGTTGTCTTGTAAAATAAAGTGAACAGGTTTTATAGGGCAAGATTTGACAACCAGAGACTGGACTAGTTAATACATGAGGCATTTCAGAATACTCTTTACAACTTCTCCACACTTGATGACATGCTTATTTGTTTCATTTACACTGGAAAGAAAGCTTGTTTTCAAGTATTTTTGCCCCTGCAGGGCTTCGTCCTCCATGGGAATTCACAGTTGATGCTTCCAGAAAGAAATGGGATGCTGCTTTTCTCTCAGCCTCCCCACAGTGTGAAGGTGTGTGGCTTTATAGAGGCCTCAGTTTTGCTAGCCCAGTCAAATGCTTTAGGATCTTAAAACTTGAAGTTTTAGAAAACACTGCAGCTACTCTGAGGCATCAGCTCCCTTTCTTCTCACCCAAAAGAGATGTGAGACGTTCTGCTGCTGAGAGCAAAAGGATGATGAAATTCCTTACAGCTCTCAAATAGTTCCAGGACACATCATTTTCTTTATTAATGAAAGGAAAAGGAGTGACTAAGAGGATGACTAATGGTGACTAAAAGGCAGACACTGTGCTATGAATCTTCATGAACTTTCTTGTAGGAATGGATTGTGCATGTCTCGGGCTCTATTTCCATAGTTACCCCTCTCTTAGACCTATATAAAAACCCTTTTTGGGCTACCAAATGGTGGCAGCTTTTAGCAGCTTTTCAGTTTGCTGAGACTTTAATTCTTGCTTTAGTCAAGTCCCACAGGAAATGCTTGAATTTTGTGATTCGGGTTTGTTTGTTTGTTTGTTTGTTTTTAAATATTAATTGAGTTTTTACTAGAAAAGTCTGCTGTGCTACAAATCTTGTAAGAGAGTGTATTCTCATGAGAATCCTAGCCCAATTCTGTAAAAATTTAGGTTTGTACAGTGTAAATATAAAAACCCATGTGTATTCCATGAAACAGAATAAACCTGTGGTACTCAACTTCGTACTGCTGCAGAGAGTCTTCCAATGAGGATGTTATACTGTAACACAGCAATGGTCAGTCATTTTGGACTCTGTTAAGAGAGAAATTTCTGGTTCCTCAGCATGACTGGTGGGCATTAAAATGTTTTATTAAATACTCTTTAATGACAAATCTGGAGTACTAACATAAACAATAATATTTACATTTCAGTTATTTTTATTCATCAGATTTGGTAAATGTTGAGGAAAATTTTAAAAAATATAAAAAATATAGGGTATCTTTTATGCTGAGACATCCTGAGAATCTTTATAATTTTTATTTTTTTTTTACCTCAGTTATCCCACTGAATGCACTTTACAGTTTAGTCTGCTATCATTTTGGTTGTAAAATGTCCATGTTGTACCAGTGAACCAAAAGACAGATATTGCATCATATATTTACAAGGTAAAAAATTCTTAAGAATTTTCTGAGCATCCATCCCAAGCTAGTTTTAGAGCTCAGGATGACTTTTTTTGTTTTCATGGGCCTGCAAATTAATCTGCAAATTTCTTGAGCTTGCTTGGTGTTGGAACCCAGGACGTCTCTCTGAGTTTTAAGTGTTAAAGCTTTCTTGTAGCATCTTGGAGTTGTCTGTCCAGAAGGCAACACCCGAAACGTCGCGATTAAAAATAGGAAGAAAAAAAAAAAAAAGGCATGGAAAACTGCAGGAAGGTTCTTGGAGCTTGGGGTAAAGAGGGGTTTTTATGGGGATAAAAGGGTTGTGTGGTTTTTGGTGTTCTGTTGAGCCGCGGGTCGCTGCCGCAGCTTTTTCGGAACCTGCGCGCCCCCTGCGGGCCGCTCCCGCACCCGCAGCCGCCGGAGCGGCCCCGCTCCCGGAGCGCCAAAATTGCTCCATCCACTACCAAATTGATTATTGAACCTTATAGCAGGCGATATTGAAACAAAAACACTTTCCGCCCGGCTACAGACACATTCATAAGGAAAGCGATCATTCTTTGTCCAACCCTGCGGGTTTTTATTAATATATTGATCTTAAACCTCGATAGGTTTCACTGTTCTTTTTTTTTCTCTAGTCAATTTAATTTGTACTGAATCAGTTTTACAACTGCAGTAAAATATTACTAAAATTTTCTATAAATTTTTATGAAGTGAGGATTTTCTTCATATGTTTTATTAGGTAATTTAAGGAAATCCATCCTGCACCATTTGTGTCTTTTTAAGTGCTCTCTGTTCATTTCACTGGAGTCATAAGTGTCCTCTTATGCCTTTTGTTAAGTATGGTCTGGAGAACTGTGCATTTGTTAAAAGAGTTTTTTTTATTTTTTACCTTGTTTCTGAACATTCCTGCCCCTCACTCCCACTTTTGAGATTATTTTAATCTGTGAAGGATAGATAAATGTGAAATGATACCCAAATGATACCCAAATGTGAATTGATAACCAAAAGATATTTGGGTATTTTCCTAACACAGGAGAATGCAACTAATTCTCCTGTTAGCACACAGAGTATTCCAGCTGTATGCAAATACACACCTATCAAAGCCAGTCATTTAGTGTCACATTTGAACATGTTCTCAGAATCTGTTTACTGAATCCTTTTGTAATCACAAAAGAAAGCTGTAAGCCATTCCCATTTCCAATTTTTCTTTTTTTAAATTAAATGAATTACTGCACTTGCTTTCTATACCTATAAAACACAATAAAGAAACACAAATAACTGTAAAAGAGGAAGCTTTGGCTCCCCTGAAGCCTAATATCTAATATGAAGCTTTCCTGGTTAAGCTTAAGGTCATTTCTCCTTAAGCTTTCCCTTGAGACATGGTAGAAGAGGCCATCTGGCTGTACCACCCACCTGGCTGTACCCTCCTTTCAGGCAGTTGTAGAGAAGAATGAGGTCTCCCCTGAGTTTCCTCTTCCCCAGACTAAACACCCCCAGATCCTTACAATGCTAGCAATACCACCAATTATCTGCACAGATATTAGCATCCATTAGCAAATCTTCCTTTTGCTTTTCACACTGACTTAGTCTTGTCACCACTGTAAAAATTTAGCTGTCTTCTTGGTCAATGTGACCAACATTTTGTTGGTGCTGGTGAAGACTCACACACCTGTGAACACGCCCATGAACACACAAACACACGCACACACACACACACACACACACAAACACACACACACATGTTGTAGTGACTTGGTTTGTGTTGATTTGCTTGCCTTTAATTCTGAGTATTTTATCAGGCCTCTTTACTAGCAGAGTTACAGATTCACTACCACATTTTACAACAAGAACGCTTTCAACCTTCATAAACTTAAGTTTAAATTCAGTGACTTTCTTGTCTCAGTAAAATCCTACTAATTTGTCAAGATGAACCTGTAATATTCCTTCAAGCAACTTCTCCTAAAATATGAGTTCCTTAGCAGGCTTTCACACAATCAGCCAGATTTGCTGTTCTGTAAGGCAAAAGTCTTCTAATGTTCACATATTTCTTTTTGGATATTGTGGACTTTTTCCTTCTAAATAGTATACATACATATTACATTTTTATCTTGGACATTGAATGTCTTCAATAGCTGCCTAGTCAGCATCCCTTGACAAAATCAAGCAAGAAATCATAAATCATCAAGGACTTCAAATAAACTGCTGTCATTATTAGAATCACCTTATGGTGACCTGTCTTTCACTTGAGTTCTCTTGGTTGAGAATAAAGGGTGAAATGTTTTAAAACTCTCTTTTTCATTTCTGCTGTTCCAGACACCTCCTAGAGAATCTATTCACTGCTCTGTTCTTCCCCTCAGAGGATTACCACTGATCCATTTTGTGCCAGATATGACATGGGTTTCAAATGCTGTCAAAGGCTTACAAAATCTGTAAAGGAACTGCTTCACAATGCATGGAGTTACATGGAGCTTAACCATTAAACAGTCACCAGCACAAGGAACGAGACTCATTCAGATCTGACTAATAACTGAATTACTCACTTTTGCTCTAGGATGTTCCACAGCATGACCTGCCTCTTTTTAAATGGAAATTTTTCCATGGCTTTACTGTTCCCCATAATGTTCTTTCACTGAATCCCTATCAGTAATGTAATACAGCTGCATTCACTTGTCACTTTCTCTTTTGTGTGATCTGTATTGTACAGCATACATGTAGTGCAAGAAAGAAATCTTTTTTTGTTTACCTGGACTGGTGGGAGGTGTCCTTGTCCATGGAAGAGGAGTAGACTAGATGAGTTTTAAGGCTCCTTCCAGCCAAAACTATCCTATGATTTATGTCTTATTGCCTCCATATCACAAAGTTGATAATTTTCTCACTCTACAGAGCAGAAAAGTCTACCAAGAAAATAGTAGAACTGAAGATCTCTGTGGTCTTAACAACTAAAGTACATGAGAAATATATTAATATTTATATTAAAATCTGTTTCCCAAACTCTGTTTATGGGAGTCCATATAACTTCAGGACACTCCAGCTTTAGGTCTCATGCCTAGAAAAATACTATTTTATTAACATATATTTTCTTTATGGAAAATACGTGTGGGCTCATTTGCATATACTACAGTAGCTTCTTTGTTGATACTGATGGGAGCCTATTTTAAATTAAAGAATAATTATTTCCTCTCCATATTTTACACATTATTTTATGTTTACATTTATCATACTATAATACATCTATTTTACACTCCAATAAACCTTTTTTTTTAATATCCAAGAGTCTAAGAAAGTAACTCTTATTAATGTAACATTGGAATAACACTGGAATAACACTTTCCCATCATGTTTGTTGTGTTTTCAAAACCACATTACAATTATTAACCACAAGATGGCTCAATAGGAGAGGGAAATGTAGCTTTTTGACATCACAGAACTACACCATTTCTGCATTTTAAAACAACATAATCCTGGCTCCTCAGACACGAGGATTGAATGCATCCAGTTCACTCCCTTATTGAAACACAGAAACACTGTATTCTTAACTCAGTTTAGATAAAAGGCAACCATGACTTTTAGTTTCCTTCACTATAAAGTTAAAAAATGCAAGGTTTTTTCAGATCTGAGGAAACACCAATCAAGAATGATGGAAGTAATCAAATTTTAAAGGCAAAAATTCATTGAAAAACTGCTTCATGTTGCAGAGATTGAATAAGTCCTCAGTTATCATCAATGAAATATTTTAAATTATATTAATCAAGCTTATACTCTTATTAATGTGACATAAATTGCTAATACATAAAGTTCTGATCATTTAGTTCTCATTAAGACATAAACAATGTCCATTCCTCCCTCATTTTTTTCTTTACTACTACTTTGCCAGTTCTCCATAATTTTAATTCAGATGCAGTTGCATGCGGAATCAATATCAATATAGAGTACAATTTTCCTTTCTTCAGTTATGGAATACATGTTTAGAAACTCTTATTTTGGTTGAAAAGGAACTTCTTCAAACTCGTGCATAATGCTGGAGAGGTTTCTGTCTGAAACCAGACAGAAGCAAAATCATCACAAAGGAAATAGAACCACCTTATTTGGAGCAGCTCATTTCTCAAAAACTGAGATCCAGAAGTATCAGCTCCTCCATTGTACTCTATTAAGATTAATAGGGAGCACCAGTGTTTTGTCTTAGGAAGAAACAGATTGATTCAATGGGAAGATGTTTGTGGATAACCTGGGAGATGCATATTATGCCCACTCCTACACTGGTAAGTCATAAGACTATTCACATATGGCCACACTTGTTCCAACTGTGTCCTTTGCCCCCAACTGTTGGAAAGCAAGTTGCCAGGCAGCATTCCCCAACATGGATTTCATGTTAATCCATTTTTCCTGTGCAAAACACTGCAAGCACTCTGGAGAGCCCCTTGATCCACATTGAAACATTTCTAGCAGGTAGCCCTCCAAAACCTCTGTGAGAGCATGGATCACATGACAGTGTGGCTATTGAAGCAAGAATAATCTCTGCTCCTTGGTTATTGAAGATTATGAATATATATCTAGGAATGAACTGAGTATGTCAGAAGGAATATGCTTAAATGTTGATGTCTGTTCTAGTGTGAAGTAGTAACTGCAGTGAAAAAATGAAAAAGCATAGCTTCCCAAGGATAAAAGAAAAAGGAGTGGGAATGAAGGAGTGAGCTCATACTCTCCTTGTCTCTTTAAGGTTTGCCTGCTTTCCACCTCACTCTTACACCAAAGTCCTTGCAAGGCAGGTGTGATTATTTTCATCATGTCTCCTCAGAGTTTCAAAGCTCCCTTTGACCTTTCCTGTACACTAGCTGATGGCTTTGCCTGCACATCCTTTGGGAAACACCCTTCTCCTGTAGTGTGCATACTGCTCTTGCACCTTGGTGAGGGTAGCTAGACTTGGAGAAGGCAGGGAATGTGATTCTACATTCAGCTCATGAGGAAGGGGAGAAGAAAGTGAGAAGAACATATTTGCATTTTGCTCACTGAAGAGCTCCCAGGGAGTAGGAGAAGGGAAGGAAGCTTCATGGGAACTTTGTGAGTAGCAGCTGCAGCTCAAGAGGGGAAAATATTGATAAAGGATATGGAAGAAGCAAGCAGAAGAGAGCTGTCTGCTTAGACCCTGGAGTTACAGAAATCAACCCTTTCATCATCTGAGTTACTTTTTCCTCCAACATCTGGCTCACCAGCTGCTGCCTGGGAGCACAGTTTTGCAGCAGTAAAGAGCCAGAAAGTCTCCAGAAGCATTTTATCAGCTCCCACCACCTCTACAGAGGTGCCTCTGCCAGTCTGCATTCCAGATACCGAAATTCCTGTCAACCTGCAAGGTGCTGAGTGTTCTGCTACCAGTGCCACAGGCAACTCCTCTCTTTCTTTTCTGGTTGGATTTTTTTACAGGACCTGCTGACCAGACACTGAGCAGAACAATTGTCTGGTAAGTCCTGCACCCAATCAACTCTATTTGCCAGTGTGATTGTTCTCCTCTCCCTGTGTCTGGCATTTGTGATCCTTCAAGTCAGATTATCTGGAAGAGTGAGACAAGATTTGTGGACCACCTAGTGGAGACACTTTGTGTGTGTGTGTGTGTGTGTGTGTGTGTGTGTTTGTGACTCTAACAAACTTCAGGTTGGTCTAGCTGGATTGTAGGCTTAGGGCTTTAGGGGCTGGATACTGAAGGGACCATATGTTTCTGATGGATGCCAGAGAATCTCAAATAAAATCTCCTGATGAGCTCTGAATCTCATCAGCCACAAGACAGACAAATTGGGCAAATTGTTCTGTTCATTCTTACAAGAGTACATACATATTTGTGTATATGTGATGGCTGTACAAGAACTGTAGTCCTGTCTGTGTTTATCTCTAAATGGTTGGTCATGCTTTTGTATAACAGAGGACACAGAAAGAGAGCTGCTGGCACAAACCTTGCAAGAATGCTGCAAGATGTAGCTTTGCAGGTGTTTTCTGCTGAGACAGGGTTGCATACTCATGAAGTTTCTCATGTTTTCCCTGGCAAGTCACTTCAGGAGTGTGAATGTGAGTTATTCATCCAG
>VYZP01061254.1:0-13321 GCA_013400635.1 Hypocryptadius cinnamomeus | reverse complement strand
TCTAATTCAATATTTTCATGATATGGAAGATAGTGGACAATAAAAGCTAAAACTCATCCAAACTGTTTATAGGTATTACCTAATGGCACTAAACATGCTTATGGAAATTATTACAATTGTATTTGTAAGGAATTGACTTAGTGCATATTTCTTATACAACAGCACAGACTAGTGGCTTTTAGCAAGGCAGCAAGTTTGCCTTTTCTCTTACACAGTATTAAATTAAGATGGCTAAGACCAGAGGGTACTGAAAGTCTGAGTGTTTCTGTTTTTCTAATTCATGCGTGGCTTCTGGTAGTAATGCATACTTTCAACTAAATACAAAGGTTTTTTACAAAGAGACAAGTGTGGTTTTTGTGCTGTAGGAGACTGAACCTGCCTTGTACATTTTTTCACATGTATTTAGAAGTAACAACTTTGTCCAGACTGAGTAGTTTCTCAATTTATTGCAAAAGTGTGTCACAGATTCACTGCATCATTACAAAAAATTATACAATGTTATTCAAAACCTCTTGATCTTCTTGACATTTCTAGACAAAATATTTGCATAACATTTGTCTATTAAATGTCAGAGGCACACTCAGTTTCAAGGTATGCTTTGAAACTGAGTGTGCCTCTGACATTTAATCTTTTTGTAAGTCTTCTAGACTTCTGAAAAGATATAGTTACAATTAAGGTTAGTAGCATAACCTGAATGTAGTAATTTTAATCATAATGATTACACACAGGTCTCCTTGCCTCATTTCTTATGCATCTTCCTATGTCTGCTTTTCATGTCTTTCTCTCTAGTTAGCCCAAGTACAGTATCACACTGACACTGATGTAGTTGCTTCAGGTAGCTGGGATATCCCTTGATCAATATTGTCTTACAGTTCCCATTACGATGTACCCCACTCCTTGAGAAATTACTGTCTTTGCAATTATCCACATAACTCCTAGAAACGTGGTGTGACCCTGTAGAGACATGAGAATATGGTGTGAATACAATAAGTACATGGGAAGGTGCCAACCATGGAAGTATACCTGCAAGTTTTCTACTTTCCAAAACCTAGCTCATGAAGATGGGAAATATACTGCTCTTGCTCATGAGAACAATTGATAAAATGAGTGGAGGTGTGCCTCTATGAGTACATTTAAAAAAGTATCTTCCAGAACATTTCATCTGTTGGCCACTTTTAAGGTCTCAGTATCAAGGTAATGAACACTGACCTAAAGACAAAGTTAACGGTAGGGCACCGTAAATAATCATTAGGTTGAAATCCAGTGGGCTGAATTTATTGCTGGTATTTGTAACTTAGTAACAGTAATGAGATGTAAAAGACATGAGATGTAAACCTCAGACTAGCAGGAAATAAATGATTCACCATGCAGTTTAAATTACGATATAATTCATTGTAAGTTTTCTTGGAACAGCAAATACTTCATGCATGATAGCCTGATATCAATCTATCATTTCACTATGTAATCATAATTCCTCTCACCATACTCCTCCACTGTGTATTTATATTATTGTAAGTGGTTCAACTGGCTTGATTTCCTCATTCTAGTTGGTCTCATTTCCATTCCATCTTACCATGCAATTTCTTCCCAGCATCAAAGAGATTACACAGGAGTATTTTTCGTTTTTAGGAATATGTATGCCTATATGTATTTTGGCTAAAACCTGCAAATCTGCAAGGTTGTGTACTCACGTCTAAATCAGAAATCTGTCTAAATCATTCAATGTCTGACTTGGCTGTCTTGAAATCCTCACCAGGCAGATATAAAATTAACATTTACAGGCATTTAGCTGGGAAAAAATAGTGAGTGTTGTCTGAATTTGAGACTCTACATAGATGAAACAGAACTGCAAATGAAGACAAAAAAGCTCTTCAAAAATGTCCAGGTCCCTGTAAGGTACCTAGTACTGCTTATTCTAACATTCAGCATCAAACTTCTTTGCAGTCCTAACCACTCTGTGTGTTTTGGGACCTAAAGTGCAGTCTCCTGGCAGGTGGACAAAAGTAGTGTGTTTTGATTTTGTTTTTATATATTTGTTTTTTATTTTCTGAAACTTCCAACTCTTAGAGAATTCTGGGTATTCCTGTGAGGTTCCTGCTACCTATCCATAGCATTGGGATTTTAGACCTGTATTTTTACATATCATAATGAATAAAACTGTAGCACTGATATTTATACTATAAAATTAAACAAATAGTTGTCTGTAAAAACCTCTTTGCTTTTAATTCCCCTTTCTTTTCACATCTTCTATTGTCCCAATTTTGGAAGGATTTATCATCTCTAGTTCATATTTATGAATATGGCTTAATTAAAAAGTCCTCCATTCAGACCTTGAATTGCAAGGAGATTTAGGTCCACATTTTCATAATTTTACACACTTAATACCTTTAGAATAATGATCATTTAGATGGCTACACAGGTGTTAAGCACCTAAATTTCATCAACGGTGATAGTTTTAATCTTTCATTAGGTTTCTCATAAAAAACCTCTCCAATTCTATTTGAAGTCAGGAAAGAAATCCTTCCAGCAGATGGCAGCAGCTCTCCACCTACCCCAATTCAGACTATAAACATGTATATTAAGCACAAACTGATAAGAATTTATTTTTTTTTCCCAGCTGATGGCTGAATTGCTTACACAGACTATTCTTCTCCAGTTTTAATTTTCAAGATGAACAAACACAACTGGTGTCACTAAGTTTTCTGAAACCAGCCAAGCCAGGAGGCATATGTTACATTACAGTTATTTTACTATATTGACAATTTAGATGAAGGAAATTGGACCAAAGCTGTAGTTGAATTTGTATTTAGGTGACAGGATGCACTGCTTAAACTAAACTTAAACTAAACTTGCTTAAACAGCTTCAAGAATCTGAAGCTGTTCTGGCTTTTACTGAGACAAATTTCCTTGGATTTCCTTGCAGTGGATTTGTCAGTCACAGTCATTCTTCTTACTTGGCACATTTGTAGTGTAAGTGGTATTGGACAGGATATACACAGCCTCCCTAAAGATCAGTCTTGCTCAGGCATTATTCTCTATTCACAGAAGATCATAAGGTCTTCCTGTTCGAGGGATACGGTCAACTAGAATATTTAAAAGTAATCCAATTAAGTTAAGTGTATGCTGTAACTTCCTATAAATAATTAACTGATTTTATTTTAAATCTGTCTGTAAAAAATGAGTGTTACAGTGACTCTTTTCTTCTGCTGAAAAAAACCCCATGAACTACTGAGACAGCAACTGCCTGTGGCACTATCCTACAGTTTATTCAGCTATGCATTGACTTAACTTGATCATGCAAATAATCCCTCTTTTGTGGACCTTCTTGTTTAACTATATTTTAATACATGAATAAGCTGCTTTAGGATTCAGATGTAGCTGATTACAATTACACTATGCTTATACATAAAAAGCATGATCAAAAATACATATATAGTCCAAGGATTATATATATAATTCTTCCACTGCCATCAGCTTCCTTGTTATTTGATATTTAAAGAACTTGTAAGTAAAGCTAAAGCTGGTTAATTATGCAGAAGTCTAAAAGAATCCCATCACATACTGGGTTTTGACAAATATGAGAGATAAAAATATTTTGCTTACTTTAAAACAATGCAACTGTAATCCATATTTCAACATAATGCTACAAAACATTTCATTTGCTCCACAGATTTGGTTTTGTTTAGCCTAGAAAAGGGTGTTGCATTTTTGAACCAAATGCTATGAAAGAACTTCTATTAAAAAAAATGAATTTGTATAAAAGTAGAACTAAATAGCTTTCAGTTACCTGCTGACAATTTATTGTATGTTCTATGTAGAATGGATATACCAGGGGAAGTGTGACACTGGTAACAATTGAATAAGCTTTTCTGACTTTGTGGCCTAAGCATTACTGTTTAGCTGTTAGGGTCTTTTTTGCTTTTTTCTTTCCTTTTTCTTTCCNCTCTCCTCTCCTCTTTTTTAATTTCCATAAAGGAAATTGTCCTTTTCTTGCCACATAGATTCAGATGACTTTGGAGGACTCTTCGCCCTTTTAGCTCCGATTTGCTATCATTTGTGGTGTAAGATCACCTGTATCAATTGTCTGTATAAATATTTTATATTTAAAAAGGGTTAGAGAGATAGGGTACAATTGTGAGATTATGTGAGAAGAGAGGAATTGGTAAAATAACACTTTGGCTTTTATTTGCCAACCTGTCTTGTTAACTTCGGTTTCACTCAGACAATACTGGACCACACAATCATTTAAAGGACTTAAAGTGGGGTTCTCAATTTTCAAACACTCATCAAGAATTTTTGCAGTGGAGAATTCTATTCATATATTTAGATTTTTGGAAAGTGCACGCTACAACTGTAGTACATTTAATAAATATATCAATTTTTTTCCTACAAAACATAACTTTCTGATATGCACTAATTTGAAATTTTCCATAGTATGTCAGATGTTTTATTTATACAATAGAAAAAGACAGAAGAAAAAAGACCCCCCAAAACCAGAATCAAAGCAAACAACAACAAAAGGTGGAATATTGCACAAAAGTGAAAAATTTCCAGCATAACTGTTCCAGGATATATTTTATAACTTCTTCTTGGTGTATGACCAGAAGAAATAATGGCAGAATTTTCAGGGATTTTTTTTGTGGTGTCTCTCCACCCACCAATAATTTTTTATCTTTTTGTGAGTTCATTTCACCAATACCTGTTTTGTAGATTTTGGGTGATATATAAGTTGACCCATTAGTAGCAGATTTTCCTTATTATTTTATAGGCATTGCTGAACAGTTTCTGTGTGATAACATGCCATTTTCATAAATTCCAAATGCTGTTGAGTACTATTTGTATTCATTAGATATATAAAGGAAACAAAACATCACAGGAATTTTTAAACAAAAACCATTGGAAACAAAAACAGCCGAAGAAACAAAATCTTTTGAAGTGGATAAAAAATAAGGGCAGTAACAGAAAGAAATTTTAAAATTAATCTTATTTACAAAATTCCTATTTATACCAAGAAGATTGGTGGATTTCATAAAAGAATAACTTTTAGCTGTATTTCAGATACAGCTCATTGTCCCTTCCAGAGTTTCTCCAAGGCACAAGTTAGCTCATAAAAAATAGATTTTTTAGCTGTGATATCTTCTTTGCCTAGAACTCTGAGAAAATGTTTGTCAACAGTTTTCACATCATGAAGTTTTCTGACTAGGTAATATATTAATCTTGAGGCTTTGTAAAAAAAAAAAAAAAGGAGAATTTATTTGATAGTGCTTTAATAATAGAACAATTAAGAGACAAGTTGATGTAAATGTCCCCAGATCATTATGCAACAATTTTCCATATACAAAAAAAAAGCCAAAAAAAAAACCCTCAGATAAATTTCTTACTGTAGAAGCAAGGCCATGATTAAAGTTTTAATACATTGGAAAATTCAAATTTTTTTCAAAGAGTCTATCAAGTCAAATTTTTGGCAAACAGGAAATACTTGTTCTGCATCTACAAAAGAAGAACGGCACTTTTAAATTAATTTTTTTTCTATTTTGTGGCGGGACCTGGAACCAGGGTAGGAGCAGGGGCCTATGGCAAAGTTACACAAGCCAGGGCCAGGTTATGGAATTAAGGCGAAACACAGGGGTGAGAGGAGGTCCTGGAGGCAGCAGGGAGGTGGAGAGACATGGGTCAGCCCAGAGTTTCCCAGTGACAGGGTCTGGGAGGAAAGTTGAGCAGATGACCACCTCAGCTGCAGCTGTGGGCACAGCCCCAGGCTCTCGGCCAGGCACCACTGTGGCTGGCTTGAGGGGAATCGCAGCGGAAGGCACATCCTGGGGCAAGGCCTCACAGTGTCTGACTGCAGCTTCCAGCCCTGCTGTGAGTCCTGACCCATGGCTCCCAGCTGGGTGGGCTGCAGGGCAGCCTCCTGCACGGCTGTGGTGCCTTTCACCATAGATTGGCCCTAGGTGGCAGCACCCCCAAACACGTAGGGGCTTAGGAAGGTGAAAGCACCCTGGGAGGACAATGTGGGAGTTGCGGATACACCAGGCCTGATGCAGTGTGCCTGTGGAGTGCATTCCCCAAGCAGGGGAAGCCGCAGTGGTGGAGGGGAAGCCACACTGTTCTGCAGCAGTGATATGAGGGAATGGGCAAGACAGGTGTGGGCACTCAGACATGGGGAAGGCCCTGGCTGGACATCAGCGGAACCAGGCAGAAGCAGGGCCCTGCAACTAGCCAAGCCCTAAGGGCTGCCCAAGTCCTTGACATCCTTAGTTGACCATTGCAGCTGCTTTCACCTCAGCCTGTGATAAGCCTGACAGGAACTTCTGTCTCATGAAGAGCAAATGCTAGTGTTTATATTGTTTTTACTGGCAGATATCTCCTTAGAGGAGATCTGCCCTACTAATTTTTTTCTTATGATTTAGGAGCTCTTTCACTGCTTGGGTTTGCTGCAGCACTGGAATATAAATTGTCGAACCTTGTGAAATGCAAGGTAAAACAACACTGATGCTATTCTAATAGGTGAAAAAGTGTTAAACACATTTTGCCTTTATCTCTCTGCAGGGTCCTGTTTACTAGAGCTTAAATCTCTTCTAAATAGCAGCCTGAAACCCCTCTATTTTGCTTCCTACTACATTCCCACTGGGGCAATACCATGTTTCTTGATATTATTCTTCATCGTGTTGCCTCTTAATAGCAATGAGAATACTACTGAGAATGACTTTACAGGAGAAGAAACACTGATTTACTTGGCTGTAAAATCATTCCTGGAAGACTGCCTACTTGTGCTGTACCGTTAAGAGGGAGACTGTGTTTCAGTCTGTTTGTGAAAACAAGGTTAGGCAAGTGAGAGGGCTTAATAGGCCTCTCTTAGCTCCATCATCTGCTATTGTCTTTCTGGACTAAATACACAGGTGACATTGAATGGCCAGGATTAATCATGATTGAGAGATCAGGAAAATATCCAGAAAATATTTGAGAGTAAAATATCTTTTATTCTCATAAAAGACATCAGATACAAGATTCTTAATCAACTTTTTTCATTATCCTTCATGTGCATGTACACTGCTACCTCTAGATTTAGGAAATACTCTGGCTTTTTTAGACCAATATTCATTTCTCCTGGTTTATCTAATTTTCTTGAAAGACTTTGCAGTTTTGTTCTCTAAGGAAACGAATTGAACTAAATTACGTACCAGATTTTCTGAATATTGAAAATCCTGATTTCGATATCATTATTCACACTTCCATGTTTTAATTTGAGAGATGTATATTTTTCCTCCTCTTTCATGTGGCTGCTTAGAGCCAAAGACACATCTCTTGATGTTCTTTCTTGATTGAAAGCAAATGATTAGGTAGGGAATATTTTACTCTAAACTTTATTTGAGAAATACATATTTTTCACACTTCATATTTGCAAGGATGACAGTAAACAGGGTCTACTCACACATCTTGAGAATGACTGTCAGATGTTGATGGTAGTTATTGTATCAGCAAGGGAAAAATTGCTCTTAAGATGAAAACAATTTTTGACAGAATAATCTCTTTGTCAAAACCAAAAAATCCTAAATATAAATAACTTTCAATTCTATGGGGGAAAATAAATTACTATGAAACGAGAATTTAGAATATATACCAAAATTTTATGAAGTCTTTCATCCTTTTAAAGATTTTTAGTAAAATGATAGAAGCATGGAGTCTACTCTCTTACACTAATTCTAAATCAGACTAAGTACCTCCATCCTGTAGAAGATTCAACTTCTATCTTACCTTTCCTGCTTATAATGAACCTGACATTCTATTTTTTCAGTGTTTCCATCTTTAAAGATTTTCTACACACTTTTTATAACCTAAATATGAAGTTATCTAATGTTACAGACAGTGTTATGTTGGTGCAAGTTCCCAGCATCTAAATGATGTCGCTCAGAACAAGGCTATCCCAGCATGACAGTTATTTGCATCGAGTTAATTATAAGTAATTTACTTAATTCTCTCTCTTCTTTCAATTTTTTGAAAGACGAGGATTTGGGTGTAGGTGTTTCTTTCCTTTCCAGAGCACAGAAGCGACTTCCTGGTCATCAGTCCGTATGAGACCTCATTTTCTATTCTGTGCCATATCCACACATACAACCAAACCATTTCGCTTAAAAAAAAAAAAAAAAAAAGAGCTTGACGACTATGTCATTTTTCATTTTTCCTCACAGGCTTTTCACCTGTTAAAGAGCTTTGTCTGTCCCTTGCTGTGACCTTCAGGTGCCTGAGAGAGGTTTTTCTTTTGAAAAAAAAACAAGTTACAATCTAGTTACCACAAAAAGTACCAATTCATATGCTTCTGCCCCTTTCCCTGTCCAGGTGTAACATTTATCAGACTGCCATCAACAAGGCAAACTTGCAGAAAATGAAACTCTTTTTTCCTAAGTAACAGTGCTGAGCTCTTTAGACTCATGGACTCTGTCAAGGGAGAAACAGTGGACAGGGCAGAAAAGCATGAAGCAATGGAAAATACTCTCTGTTCCATGTTAGCTGTTAGTCTTGCCTGCCTAAGATATGAAATACAATGAATGCCCATTTTCATTATTTCAACACTAAAGTGATGAAGAAGACTAAAGGACAACCATAAGAGAATTAACCTTAATTAGGTGACATTTAAATGAGTTACCTTTATTCCCATAGATTCACATGCTTTCACAGTATTCTTCAATGAACTTATTTGCATGGTACGTCAGTACAACAGCAGAAGACTGCCAACTCAATTCACCAGTGACAAACCTGAGAGAGGCCTGGCTATGGTCATACAGAGTCTAATAGTCTGTCCCCAAAGTCCACTTATAACCACTCAGCACAGACCACATCTTTTCTCTCAAGAGCTTTTAGCCTTGTGTGACACAGACTCAGAAACAAAGTTTGGGAACTGTGAAATCTGCTTTCGTATATTTTATATTTAAATACAGGGAATAAAGATTCTGGAGACACAAAAGATTTTTTAGGGGCAGGAGTGTTTTTGTAAAAAAAATAACTGTAATTTTATATTTTATTTTTAAGCAGGGGCAAGCCTATTGATCCTGTGGGGCTGTATAGCAACATTATTCCCTTGATACTATTAGCAATGTAACCCACAATCCCCTTCATTTATTTCTATCTTTTAAATAAACAGTAGCCAGTGATAGAGATTTTTTCTGTTTCAGCAAGTTCAGGAAACCAAATAGAAGAGTTTCCAGAGCTACCCTATGATATTCAGATGTGCTGTTGATTTTGTCAATTTTTGCAGTTTAATCATCTATGATTTAAGCTCAAAACTATGCTGATACACTGATATCTTTAATACTGAGATGAAAACTGAACGAGGCCTAACTGTAAAACTATCAAAAGAAATTGAGTTAGAATAGAAAAGAACCATGGAATGGTACGTAGAGAAAAACAGTGCAGGGGAAGAGAGAGGTGAAAAGTATGCATGCCTCCAAATATAGGAAAAAGTTAAGTCTTACTCAACTTCTGTCCTTCCACTACAACTCTGAAATAGTTCTTCCTCTTTCTTTTAAATGTACACAGAATGTGTTTTTTATTCTTCAAGAAAATGACAATATTTTTATGTTTTGTGGTTGGAATTTCTGGGGTTTTTTAAGCAAAAGTTGATGAAAAATAGTACTATTAATAGAAAAGGAAAGTACTGAATGTGAAAACAGTCTTTAGTGAACAGAATAGGTTCATAATTTTCCAATGATGAAAGACCATGTAATTGGACCAAACAAATTTAATATAGGCAACTAAAATACATAGTATAGGGTAACAAAGGGAACTGAGAAAATAATGGAAGAATCTTATATTTGCATACATTTTTATGAAAAAGGAACAATGCATAGTGCACCAGTTTTCACGACATATTTTATGAGTTCATATTGCGTAATCAGCATTCCTATGATGTGATGATTAGTTAAGCAACTTAGGTTAAAAAAAAAAAAAATTGATGCTTTATCGACATAAAAGAAATACTAACTGGTGTTAGTATCAGCCTAATAAATATCTGCCATAAACACAGCAATGTTACAATGTAACAAAATGCATATTCAAAGTAGTAATTTGAACCATTTCATTAAGCCTTCAGCACTGACAACATTACTATTTGTGTGTTTCTATTCACTCTGCTTCCGGTCTGACTGTGGAAAATAAAGAAGATAATGAAATGCTTCTGACATAAAAATGATTGACTAAGTCCATTGTCATATACAACTATGTTTCATGACATTTGAAATCCCTGCAAGATCATAGTAAATACATCCTCCAAACGTGTGTTCCCCTTGTATTTTATACTACTTAACATTTGCTTATAACAAAAGTTTTCTACCTGCCTATTTTCAACAATTGTCTTCATGTTGCCTATGCAGCAAATTAACAAAACATAACAAAATAAAACCACTGAAACTGTTACTGTATTATGACAAAAATAGAATACTTTCAGGGAAGAGAGGTTTTAGGATGAAACATGCTTGATCATTGGTGGTCATTTGTTGGTATTTACTTTTATTCCCTCCTAAATAATTTTGGAATATTGTGATTTCTGAATGACATGACTGAGATATATAAAACAGTGTAAGGTGGTTATCAATCCCAGACTGCTGAGTGAGTGGATAGAACACAAACTCATAAGTACTGTGTAAAAAATATCGCAGTATCACAGAGTGGTCAAGGTTGGATCTGGGCCCACCTCCCTGCTCAAGCAGAGCTACTGAAAGCAGGTTACCTAAGACCATGTCCAGATGGCTTTTTAGTATTTTCAAGATGAATATTCCACAATCATTTCTTGGCAAACTGCTTCAGTATTTAGTCACAGTAAAAAAAGCTGTTTTCTGATAGTCATACAGCTCTTTCTGTGTTTCCTTTTACTCATTGTTTTTTGTCCTGTCATTGGACACCAAAGAAAACAGCCCGACTCCATCTTTGCATCTTCCCTTCAGCTGTTTATATGTGTTGATGAGTTTACCTTTGAGCCTTCTTCTCTCCAGACTTAACAGTTCTACCTCTCCCAGCCTTACCCCAAAGGAAAGATCACAGAATCATAGACTCATTGAATGGTTATGATTGGAAGGCATCTTAAAGATCTTCTAGATTCAGACCCCCTGCCTGGGTCTCCTTCCACTAAACCAGCTGTACTCTCACAGATGGGGAGTCCACAACCTCTTTGGACAACATATTCCTTCCTAATATCTAATCTAAATGCACACTCCTTAAACTTAAGGTCATTACTACTTGGCCTATTGCTACATGCCGTTGTCGAAAATCCATTTCCAGCCCTCTTGAAAGCCCTCTTCAGATACTAGAAGGTGCTACAAATTCTCCCCGAAGCGTTTTTTCTCTGGACTGAGCAACCCGAATTCTCCTAGGCCATATTCATAGAAGAGATTGTCCAGTCCTGTGGTCAACTTAGTGTCTCTCTTCAGGACGTGTTCCAACAGGTCCATATCTTTCTTTTGCTGGGTGCCTCAATCTTGGATACAGCACTCCAGGTGGGGTCTCACAAGAGCAGAGTAGAGGGAGACAGTCACCTCCACTGACCTGCTGGGAACATCATTTTTGATGTCACCCAGGCTGAAGTTGGCTTTCTGAGCTGCAAGTGCACATTACTGGGTTGTGTTTTCCTTCTCATCAACCAATGCCCCTAAATCCTTTCTTCTCACAATCCATTCTCCATCCAGCCTGTACTTATGTTTGGTTTTCCCCAGTCAGGTGCAGGACCTTGCATTTGGCCTTGTTGAACATCATGGGGTTTTCACAGGCTCACCTCTTTCTCACTGCGAATGAGAAAGAGCTAAATGAGTGCATTGAATGGACATCCATATGGTAGAGGTTGTCACAGGTTTGTGGTATGTGAAAAGATAGCTTTACTACTGAAAAGGCTACAGTTCTGTTTTCATATGCCTAAGGTAATTTACCAAGTTGGTGCAAGTACTGCTGGTTTTGGTGTATTTAGAGAGCTAATAGCATAATTTCAGTTATGAAACAGCATTTTTGCACAAAACAGTACACTGAGAAAGGGCTGGTCTAGCGCAGTGACAAAGAAAGAAAGTGCTTATGACTAAGACGATGTGTTTGGAACACAATTGTTTCATAACCACTTCAGTCAAGTACAGATAATTTCAATATAAATAATTGTGTATTAATATGATTTATATTCCAATTTGTTTTGCTGCTTTTCAATGATTACTGTTTGCAGAAGTTATTTATTATCAGTGAATTTAATTTTTCTGTTTCTTGAACCCTTCAGAATGCATTGGTGTTGCTGTAGAAAAGCAAATAAAACATGTTTGATTTTCTATTTCAGGGAAATCTTGAAGAGTCTTACACTTTTAATCCTCCAGTCATTGACTGTGGTGTGAGGTCATTCTGGTGAGGCGGTAAGTTGGTGTAGATCTATTACTTTGATCAGCTGAATTGTCATTTCAGATTTAACTTCTATTACAATGCCCTTCAGTGTCTATCTGACAAACTTTTCTTCCAGGCTCTCTTGGCAAATTTCCAAAACTGTAAATCTGCGATTGATTTCATATGTAGGAAGTCTGAATCACAGAGGCATCAGATTATTTCTGTATTTACAGATGAACTGTATATCATATAAACAGAGCAGTTGATTCCTACCTGCTCAATTCCTATTTTCCAGAAATCCCAGGTTCCTACACATCTGGAAATCTGGGTGATTATTGTAATTAGTTCAGTGGAGCACAAGTCACTCAGGAATGTTAGATATTGTCAGGTTTCCAAATTCCAGTAACCTATTTATCAACTACTCTTCAGACTCCTTCCAGAATATTCCATATCCACACTCATATGAGTATGACACCACACCCACACCCATTTATTCACACCCATATAGTATTTTTCTGACTACAAAGAAGGCTTGTAGATTTAAGAGGTCACTGCAACCTGTTAATGTTTCTGGATGACCAATTTTTACAAAACTCTAATAAATTACATCATAGCTTCTGTTGATCTTAGCAACACTCTAGTAGCTCTTATATAATACTCTCTAACTGGGAATTTTCATCTGAAATAGGATTATTTTAAATTTTTCTATGTAAATACTGAGTAGAGAAAACAGACACAATGGTTACTGATTTCTTGGTGTTAAAAAAGTTCTGAATAATGAAGGGCCCAATGATGTGAGTCATGTTTTAGACACTTCTGTCCCACGTCTCTGAGCCTTAATATACCGTGCTCATTATTTTTCTTTCAGTCAAAGTTTGTGCTATTGTTGGAGCTCAAGTGCTGGAAAAAAAATTTTCATCTTTCAATGAAACATCATGTGGGTTTTGCTAAGCTTGATACCATGTACAAGAGCTGTTTT
>VYZP01061248.1:55170-100262 GCA_013400635.1 Hypocryptadius cinnamomeus | reverse complement strand
GTAAATTATATAATACAAGTCTTTATTTTAAAAGCTTTTTCTCATTATTGTCTGCTCTCAGCTGTATAAATCACTGTACTGTATATGTGATTGTGCCCTGCCATACAGCTCCAAGTACAGAATGGACAAATGAAGCTGTTATAAACCCATACTAAGTGACATTTTTAACCCATACATTTGAGAGCTTTTTAATTACATATTTTCTATGGTTTCTGATTAAACCAAAATTGCTTTCAATGGCACATTATAAATCACACCACAGAAACATTCACATTCTTCCCAAATGTAGTCAAATGATTTGTTTGCCACTTTTGGGACTGAAGTCCATCTTCCATTAAGAAAATAGTAAATTAAAAGAAAGTACTTCTAGAGACTCAGACAACTCCAGATCTTTCCTAGGACTTATTCTTCTCTCACTTAAGCCCCAAAGGAAGGTTTACTACACTTTCTTTAGATAAAAGAAAACTTAGCAGCAGGTCCATGGGTATGCCTGCCAGTGACAGTGCTCTGTCTGCTGCCTTCTATCACAGTTCCCATACAATCAGAAACATTGCAGTTTGTGGCCAACTTGCATCCTCATGAAAGTATTACAACAAAATAATCAGAAATAATCCCATTAAGGAATACAGATTCTACACAGCCAAAAACTTTAATAAGAAATAAAGCATCCAGCAACTTATTTTTTTAATCTTTCCAGGCCTTGTTTCTCTAAGAGGTGACTTTTTGACTTTTCTCACTGTCTTGAGCCATACAACTCTTATTTCACCCTATTTCAAACACTTCAATGACATTACAGTCAGCTTCTAGAAATACCTAGACCTGAATAAAAATTGTTTGATTTACAAGTATTTTATGTAAAATCTAGAATTAATGACTACCATATTGAAAGATCCTTTTATACTGTCCTAAAAGAAATCTCATCTAATCCCTTTATCATCATAGAATATGCAAATACCTGCATTAAATGTAGTTACAATCACTTTTTCACTCATGGGTTTTTATCCCTATATTTCATTGCAATAAAAATACTGCTATTGCCAGCTGTGTACACACACACACTCAGTTCTGTCTCCTCTGAAGGTTTAGTAGCTGTATCTCAGTACTTTGGAATATAATGCCACTCAATGTTCTCCAATTCTGCAAGATACAATTTAGAGTTCTCTACTAGGAAAAAGGTTTTTTTACTGTCTTACAGATTACAAGATAGCAACAGAAACTTCTGGAAGTTAAAAAGCTGTGCTTGCTCAGCATTATTTTACCCTTTAGAAGCGCTCTTCATACAAAACATTCGGGATTTTACAATCCCTGTAACAGCCTAGTTTGTCTAACACCTCCTTTGGGAGCTAGGAAGGCTGGGAAACTGTAATTCTTTGAGTAAACAGCAGGAGATATCTGCCATAGAGAGAATATTTGTCTTACAGAAACTATTGGACAGAAAATTACTATCAGTACAATGGGAGCAACCACAAGGCTGAGCAATAGCACGCTGACTTCCTGGAGTGGGAGAATTTTTAATGTTTGAATTCTGCTGTTCATGTAATTGCTACAAGCAAAAAAGCTGTTTTCCTCTATCATATTCCCTACCCTTCAGAGAGCTAAAACAGATAAGCTCCTTTCTACTCCTAAGTTCATGCATCAATTTCTGAGGAAGAAAAGAAGCCATCAAAAACTCAAATTCACCTCCTTAACCAAAAGTAGACTAAATTCCCTGGTTTGTTTACTCTTTATCTTGAGAGAAGCTCCAGCTTATCACAGTTCTCCCCTGGTAACTTGTCATCAGAAAATATAAACCCATTAGCTAAAAGCAAAAAGAAAGCAGAGGCATGTGCCTGCCTTGAAACTTCCCAGGGCAGCTACATTGAAGGACAGACCTCCAGAATCAGGTTTCTAAACTGATGATGCAAAACAGGGACTGTGAAACACTGGAAAACAGTATTTTTTAATTCTGCTGCCTCATCTGTTGGTTTCATGTGTTTCTAGGGGAATCACACCACAAAGGAATTTTAATTAGACACTTCTTTACTCAACAACCTATCTACAAGCTGAATGGCGGGAAACAATCAATGCCTTGATGAATAAATTGTCAATCAAACTATATGCCTACATTTGGCTACCTTGAGTTTTCTCAGCCAGAAGAGCATTGTGAAAGAATACTCCTGTTATTAACCCTCTCTGCCCTGCACTGTCAGGAACAGGATGATCAATCCATTTTCCATTTACCCCTAGCACCACTGATAAAATTGATCCTCACAACAGTAATCTTCTGTTTTAGTCTCTAAGTCTGCCACTTAAAACACCCTGTCAAAACATTTTTCAGATAATTCTTTTTCTACTGAGCCATTTTAGCATGGAAAGTGCTATCTCCATACAGATCCATTTTGCAACACAAAACATTCAATTAAGCTGCACCAACATTAATGGTGATTACTAGAGATCAAATTGAAGGGCAACCAGAAGTGACTTATCTATGCTTGAGTCTGGTGACCCCTTCATTCCTTGCCAGGGAATGTGAAGAAACAGATTAATCAAACACAATAGCTTTTTTTTTCTTAAAGCTATCAGATTTCCACAGTCAGAAAAGCATTGACAAGTTGTTACACGATTTTCTCAGCACCCATGGCTCACAAAATCTTGTGTTTGTAATCAAACTGCAGCAAACAGCTGTAGCTCTACCTGTCACCATGGCCCTAAGGGAGGACACAAGCAGTCTGCAACTCTTACTCCCAGGATGTATTCTCCAGATGCTGGAAAACCCTTTGACCAAAACATACTGTTTTAGGAAGACAGATGAGTAAGCAGGAGATGAGAGAACTGCTTTAACGTCTGTCTATATTTTCATAGAAAAAGGCACTAAATGTAAGACATTCTTAAGACCTTTGCCTGAAATCCCTCTATCATTTATAATAAGATTTATAACTTGAAAATTATTTTTCCTCCCCTCACATGCTTCACTGGGAAGGGATGGAAAAGAATAAACATACTGATGAGAATAATCTTATTTTAATGGATTGACAAAGACAATTTTGTGGCTGATGATATGACTGCACTTATTCATTTTTAATCACAATATATTAACCTGTGGTGGAGAAAGCCAAAATCAGCAATGCATTTAAGGAAGACTTTAAATCAAAGCAGACAAACAGCCACACTACTGCCTAGTACCATTAGATCATTAAGATATCTAGAACTAAGCAGCAGCTTAACATATTGTTAGATTGTGTCCTTAACATTGGCAGAGCAGAACAACAGGAAACCCAGAGTATTTAACTCATATCTTCCAAACATATTCTATCATCACAGGTTTCTGAAC
Source organism: Hypocryptadius cinnamomeus (assembly GCA_013400635.1). Lineage (NCBI taxonomy): Eukaryota > Metazoa > Chordata > Aves > Passeriformes > Zosteropidae > Hypocryptadius > Hypocryptadius cinnamomeus. The sequence continues at coordinate 96,952 of VYZP01061248.1, read as the reverse complement.
TCTTCTGAGGGGGAAAAAAAAGTCCCGACATTCCTCTGGAGTTAGGGTTGTGGGTTTAAATGTAGGAATTTGATTTGTAGTGGGTGGTATTTTCAGTAGGATGGTGAGACAGTGCAGTTTACAGGAAAACAACCCAGCTACCATTGTGTCCCAGCAGATTATGTAGAGCAAGGATTTTGACCCAGTTTTGGCACGACTATTATTTACAGCTCAACCTGCAGCTGACTGGCTTTCCTGGATTTATTCTCTCTCTCTCCAATGCATTTATCTGTTTTTAGGTTATTTTTTGTTTTCTTTAATAATTCTGTTCTAGACACGCTGCAAGGCATCCTTCCTGATGAAGTGGATGAATTTACCAACACCTGGTGCATTTGAAACCCTAGAACAGCCAGATGGTAAAGACACAGACTCTGCAAATGTCATTACAGCAAGGAAAGCAGTGCTGCTGCAGACAGGGTCCCTTGGGAAGCAAAAGCAGGAGAGAGGGTAGGTTGATTTGGTCCAGTTTTCCTAAGGACCAGCTACTTATGCTGCTGGAAACACAGCCCAGAGTGCCACACAGCACAGAGTGCAAGCAGCGAGTACACAAATAACTGAGCCTACTCACAATCCTACTTCTGAACTGTCAAAGGATTGCCTCAAAAGCCGTATTATACAGCAGCCCAAACAACAGGTGGTTTTGTGGAGCTTCAGGATTACCCACCTAATCTTCTTAAGGAATGAAATAGAACAGCCATAGAGGACTCTACAGAGGAAGATCACAAAGTTCATCAGCTGAGATGTGATTATAAGAGAGCTAATCAGTTTAGTCACAAAGTAGATCATACTATTTGTTCTTTGGAAAGCTCCTCAGCTTCTTCAGAGATTTTTCTCTTCTCCCCTTTCCCTGTCCTTGCCCCTCTTCTGTTTACTCCCTCTTGTCCAGATACACAAGAAACATTCTATGTTAATATTTCATTTTAACCAAGGAAAAATAAGTATATATTAATAATATTTCCTACATACCAATGTAGTACAGCAAGAGCCTTAAAAATCTAGCAAAGGATCACTCCAAAATTGTCACTTCCATTTGTACTTCTGACTTTTATATGCATCTATGATCCCTGTGTTGCTGTACTTAGTTTCCAGTAGAAACCAGCTCCAGGGTTTGCACAGCAGGCAGTATCATGAAACCACTGAGATGCCATAAATCTGCATGGCTAGTCCAGCCAGAACTCAATCTGCAGAAAACGGTATTTATACTGTTAACAGGCAAAACACTGCTAACACCTTCTCTCCTAGTCCAGGGCTCTCCAGAAGATCAGCTCTCCTGTCAGGGAATAACTCTCCACATTTCCACAAGCTCATTTCAGACCATGAAGTAGCATCCTCCCCCATGAGCATCATTTTATTATGAGCAATCTCTAGCTGTAAACAGAAACAGCACCTAGTGGACAAACAAAAGTGGAAAACTTCTTGACAGTGCGATTCTTGACCCCTACTTTCTGCCTTTCAGCCTCAGTCCCAAATGACAGTTCCAGGGAACTTTCTCTTAAGATTACCAAAACAGAAGTAGCAATAGCTGCAAGATTTATTATCTGAAGATACACTTGTGAAGTTTGGATTAAAACCATAAGTTCATTTCACTTACCAGTCAATAAACAATCAGCTTTCTGTAATTCCTCCAGCTCTTCAGGCTTCATAGGTACACACAGAAGCTAGAACACTTTACACTCCAAAGAAATACATAACCCTTTTTTTGGTTGGTGGAGGTTGGGTTTTTCTGGGGGGAAGAGGGAAGAGAGGGTAAACTCTTTCTTTTGTAAGGCCTAACCTGAAAATCTCTGACTCAGAAACAGCTGCCTTGAGAGTTCCCTGATATTACTTGGGGAATGGGCTGATTGGTCACCACCAATCAACAACAATCACCCCCACCTGCACACTGAGTCACACAGGTGCCAGACATTGGGTCTCGTCATCTCCTGAGCTAAAAGCCTTTAACACCTGGGGTTGTTTCCATGTAGAGTACGTACACAAATTAGGCTCCACTTGAGAGAAATCCTAATAATTCATTTTTGTCATATACTTATTTTATGTTCTTTCCACACTTGCTCTCAGTGAGTCCATATAATGAAGATCTGTAAGAGAACTGTAAAACTCTTGCAATATATTGATAAGTCTGTATAAATTCAAGTAAGAAAATATTACAGACATTTAAAAAAACCTAAATTGTTTTAACTTGCATAATAAAATTTAACTTCTATTTATTTTTATTTGATTTCAAGCCATCTCTGAGATTGGTTTAAGTTGAAAGTTGCAGAAGGCTTCTCCGTTTGCTACTTTTAAAAAGTTATTTCATAATAACTCTAAAATAGTTGATAATTTTTAACCATTTGGACCAATTTAAGGCAATCTACAAAACTGTTCAGCTGCTTTCCCAGGATCTACATCTTTCCCAGCAGCCAGTCCTGCGGATCTAGGACCATGAGGGAGCAACAAAATGACGGTGGTGCGCTCTGTGTGCAATCAGAACTCGCTTGTGAAAGTTTAGAAATTACGTGACGGAGTTCTTCAGTAACAGTTCTATACACAAGGAAAGACCTGTGTGGGAACCCCCTCTTCAATAAATGAAAAACATTTATTAAAGTGCAACATTTAAAGTACAACCTGGCAGTCTTCATTACACAGATATAGCAACACTTTGACTCTGGACCAATACATTTCAACAATTATGTCTAGCAGGTTTTTTGAAGTTTCCTAATTTTTCCCATTCTGAAAGATTTCCAATAGTACTACACACATTTTTTCTATCTTAGTTGAAGAAAGAACTTGCACACATTCTGCAGCCCACCTCCCCCTCAGAAAAGCATATAAAAACATTACATGTTTAAATGCTCTCCCAAAGACATTTTCTTGAGTCAGGACTTGAACCAAGGTCAATAGCAGATGGATGAGCAATCATATATTTCTTTTTGAATGAGATGAAATAACTCAGCATTAGATCCCATGAACAGGCCATTTACTTTGTCATCTCAGAGGAGAGGCATTAGCCTGACAAAACCTGCAGTATCAACCCATCCTCCTAAGGCCACTGAGAAATTCAAAGGAATTCTTGTTATGTTGATACTGCTTATGTAGTTATGTAGAGTATTCTACTTGCTGGACATTATTTCTGAGATTAAGTTAAAACCATAAAAAACTTAGTTATGCTTTCCTATACTCTCTTCAGGCAGGCTTTTATGATCAACTCTGATGGTATTGTATTTACCTTAAAAAAATGCAAGTAAACTTGCCTAACTAGGTAGCCAGACTTATGCTACTACACAATTTTTTTCAGTGAGTTGTTAAAAAAAAAAAGCCGTGTAGTCTTTACCGAAAAACAAAACCCGTACTTGTCTAAAAATGTTCAGTGTTACAGGAATTGTATGAAAGGAACCAAAATCTGAGTTCAAAACTACTTCTCTTTAATATACACCATACTCTAGATTGCCTGTCAAGTTGGGGAACACTGCAGATATGAATGCAGCCAGTGCATATGCCAGCTTTCTAAATAAAACCTGTCAACTTCATATGCAAGGGTCTGTTTTCCATGTCTGTCTTCCCAGGCTAACCTCCCTCAGCACTCTACTGTAAATTCAAAAAACAAACTTCCCAGGAGTGCTGCTGTCAATAAAGAGTGGAGAAAATGCTACAGCTTTTGCATGACTTCTGCTGCCTCAGGCATGGATTTAAGAAGGGCTGTGGGCACGTGCTCCTGTCCCCCACTCCCACGGCTGGGTGGTGGTGTGCTCTGCACCCTTCTCCTCCACAAACCACCTACTCACACCAGCCTTTTCACCTGAGTTATTTTAGTCCCCATTGCTTGGCTCATGTTTCTAGAATGGCTCAAACTATAAATTATCAATTATGGCTGAAATTATGAGCTCTTTGAAAATAATTACAAAAAATCTCAATGAACATTTAGGATTTTTGCCACTCAGCTACAAGGGAGGGGTCATTTTGCATTTGTGAGTAATGTTTTTTTTCCATTAAAAGTTTCTTTTTTCCCCTCTTAGAGAGTTACAAAGGAAGTTCTTGAACAGGTAAAGTATTTAGCTAATACTAAAGTGGTTGGTTCACTTACTTCAAAGCCTGTTTGAGTTTCCACTGTTCTCACACTAATGCCCACATAAATTAATACAGACTCAGTATTTCTCCGAGTTACTCCATCTATCACCATTGCCTCCTGTCTGATTTGCTTTCAGAAAGTGCTTAGCACAAGGTTTGCCTTTCTGACTGCTGGGTACCTAACACATAAAGTCCCCCCTTTGCCTGGGAACATCAGGTTCAGCAATCATTCCACTTAGAACTGGAAGCTCCGAGTCTGAAAGTGAACAGGTGCATGGGCCATTTCCAGCTCATGTGTGTGAGATCCACGAACTCAGTGGCAAGAAAGGACCATACAAATCACCCTCTGCCAGTTCATACAGTTTTGGTTTAGTACAGCAGAGTGACAATCTCACAGGTAACTGCAGGGTCCATGCAGAGGGCTTTGGATCTAAGACAGAAATCCTGAACTGGCCCATACTCAACAGGAACCCAGCAGAGAGCACAGTGCAGGGTGACACGTTGATGGTAATCTGCATTACTAAGCCAGTAAGTGGCTTGCAGCAGTTAGAGGGTTTTCACAGTATTTATCTTAAGACCTTGTTGTAATGAATTGCAATACTGAAAGTTAATAAGCTTATGTACTTGGATCACGATTTCTAGACCTTTCTAAGAAAAGGGGGCTCAATCTTCAATCTGATCAGCGGCAAATAGAAAGATGTGTGCTTTAGATGCAAGAATACAACATCAAGATAAGATGGCTGGATCATTCCCTTGACAGAGACACTATGAAAATAAGGCCTAAATTCATATCTCAAGAAGCTAAACAGTTAAATTACAGTATTTGCTTTTTAAAAGAAATACTTTGTTAAAGGAATAAAACAGGATAGAATCAATTTTTATTGCTTTATCATGCCTCTAAACAGATTACAGCTGTAATAAAATTAGGGATCCCATTTCATTTAAAGCAAGGAAAGTAATTTTATTTACTTTTTCAGTCACGCCCCCACACAAGTGCATGCACAGAGCAATCAGCCACTGCACTTGTTAGCTTGCTGATTAAATACTTTGTCACTTAATGCTGCACTAATTAAAGAGAATTGAAGCTGCCTGTGCATCAGCTAACACAGCATTAACTTAAACTGAAATCCCTACGTTTCATTCATTTCTTCTGTGCAGAGCCTGGAGGAGGAAGACCCATTCTGCTTTTTTCCAGCCAGTAATTCCAATATATCCATCCCCAGCTGCTGAGATTTCTTTGGCCAATAACTTTTGATGGCTGTACTAAGCCAATAAAATTTCCTTGTACCTGTAGTCTTGCCAGCTTTGTGACCCACAAGTGCCAAGTGTGAAGTGCAGTGGTGAAAGCCAAAGAACTACTGAGCCCTGCAGCTCCAGCTCCTGCCTGATACACTCCATGGGGTCAGAGGGCAGACCCTATTACCTACCTGCTGAAAGTGTTTGCTTGGCCAAATAATTTATAATTGTTAGAATGTGTTCAAAGTCCCACCCTGGACCTCTGCTAATTTGTGAAATTCATGCCTATGTTTTTTAGGGGCCTAGAGACTAAATAATAACATTCCCAAGTCTTTACATCTCCAAAGTCATGATTTCTAAGCCCACATCAGCATTCCTGAGAGTGTGACTCTCCAGTTTCAAATTTTGTTACCAAACCAGAATTATAGACAAGAGAAAACATATAGATGAGGAAAAGCCTTCTTATTGCAAAGTTAACCATGTTAAACATATGAGTTTGTTCTCTCCTCTGCAAATGATATGCACTGAACTGACAAATGAAGTCTAGATTGATTAGCTGCGTAGGTGTGTGTCTGTGTTTGTAGTTCATGGAGCTGATCACTTAATCTAAACTGACACTTAGACTATACATGTTTCACCATCACGTTTTTTTTGGAATATAACCAAACAGATGGTGCATGAACATCACAATATAGTCACAAGTTCCCAGAAGGAGTTAACAATTTTTTTTAGAATGGCAGCTCATTATATATCATAACTAAGGTTGTATCACTCATTTCCCTATAAACTGTGATTTTCAAGGGTTTACAATGTAACCATGAAAATTCATTCAGGCTAGAAAAATAGCCTGAAACCAAGTACTCAGTTTTTGTTGAGAAATGTCAAGCAAGCTATCCCACCACCACACAGTTTTTATTTTTTTTAAATTCTCCCCATGCATTCTTAAAAACTGGGAAAGGAGGGAAGGGAGAGCTCCTACAATTAAGTTCTTTAAAGAAGGTAAATAATTTGCATTTTTACACCAAATTTTAAAGCATAACAGTTCTTCATTATATTTCTGCATGCTCTAAACCAACAAAAGCTGGGAAGCTCAAAACAAAAAAAAATGCTATTTCCTGATCACAGCACTTTTTAAAATGTCTCAATTGGAGGGATTTTAGACTCCAGAAATCAGTCTTTTAAAATATCCATATAGATGGTGTGCACACCAAGATTGGTTTCTCCACGCCATTTCAAATATTTTCGTCACTACCTCTAGAATATTTAGAAGCATCAGCAAAAAATCAAAGGGATTTCATCAACATCATTCTTAGCCAATGCTGTCATGCTGTAGAAGCATCATCTTGCTCCCGCTAGATGGGTTAACTACACTTGGGTTTCACCTTCCTCTCACAGGGGAAAGCAGAAGCAGAATAAGGTCTGGAGAAGGAAAATACAAGCCTTTCCTTTTAAATTAATTGTCACACTTGCAAAATTCAGTTTGGAGTTTTTTGGAAGTAAGGTCAGTTTTCTGCATACAGACACATGTATATGTGCCTTTTTTTAATTGCACTTTGTTTTAAAAATATAAAGCATGCCCTGCAGAGCATCCCTCCATGCTCATCTCTGTGCTTCACTCCAATCCATCATTCTGTGGCTTACACTGTTATCCTTAGAATTTTTGGTCCTATATAGAATGGTCATATCCAGCTCCAGACTTGCTTTCCTTATTTCCACAAGCTAAGCTGTATTTCATTTCTTTCTTGGAAGAGCTACAGGTTAGACAGCAGATGAGATGACAGAGAAAACAAAACCATGCAGCATTTCAGAGCTGCCTCCCTATCATTGCATTCTCTGTCTCTCCAGTTTTCATCTCCTTCATGTTGTCATTTCTCCTATGGCTGGCTGTTTTTTCTCTCCGAGTCTGTAAAATGGGGCTTCTCTGTAAAACTTCTCAGACACCCTTGTAAGTAATTCCCCATGCACATGGCATAGCTGTGCTTTGGAAGAAGGGCCCATGATGGCATGGCTGTGTCAGGACTGTGCCAGTGCCTGGCATGCCCGGCCCAAACAGGCCACTGACCTGCTCCTGAGCAGTGCTGCTGGTGCCAGCCTCGGACTGCCCGCACAGCAGCAGGGCACAGGGAGCTGGGGCAGCCAGGGAAATCACTGGGGGCAGGCCAATTGCAGCAAATTCTCCTGACTACAGAACAGAATTATCTGCAGTGGGAGGCCTGGGATATGTCACCAGCTCTGCTGGGACACAGCTCAGTGCTGCCATGCAGGCTGCAGCTGACTCACTTTGCTGTGCCTGGCTACAGCATGGGCTTCCAGACAGCTCTGCAGGCACTGATCAGGAACACGAGTGGGATAAAAGCCATAGGAGTGTACAGGCAGAACTAACTGCCCAGAAACGGACAAAACCAAGGGAAGATCATCACCACAGTCTCGTACCCTTGGCCTCCTGCTGCCCTGCGATCCCAGGGGCCACAAAGCCAAATTAGTGAGCAGAGGCAAGTGACCAGTTGCGACCCAGGTTGTTTATTACACATCCCACAGCAGCTCTGGGGCACAGCTCTGGTCCCCAGAGCTGCACTGACTTTTGCACATCTGAACATCAGGGTGTTTCACAGCTGTTCCTTTAGGGCAAGTTCTGGTAGGGCTCTATTAAAACAGAGGTCAAAAATGGGATTCTGAGGACATGTTTAATACACAAAAGATATAGGCACTAAGGTCTAGAAAAAAAAAGTTTGATATCTGTTGCAGAAAAATATTTATTAGGTATTACTTTAAATGATGAATTCTGGCCCATTCCCATCTGAACAGCTGGCAAACATCCTGTTACAATCAAGTTGGATTTGGAGGGTTAGAAGTGTTGGGGTTTCTTGATCAAGATATTTTGTTATAATTACAGTCTATTAAGATTTTTTATTAGCTTATTAGGACTTTTGCTTGTTGTCTGCATGAACTATATTAAATAGTACTTAATTGAATATAAAATAATGGCACTAGAGGCAAAAAAGTCATCAAACACATTAATAAAGACTTTTGAAAATGCAGGTGATCATTTAAGTGATGAAAGACATTTGTGCACAGCATCCTTGCTTATTCAGATGGTTGATTGCTACATGATCACGACTTCTTTTGTTTTGCTCACTCAACATATGTTTCATGCCTTGTAAACTGCATACCTGTAACTAGCATCCCATCTTGTTTAGATTAGTGAGATTCGTACATCCTGTGCTCTTTTTCTGAACAGATTTGCCTGGAATGTTTTCAGGCTGACATTAACAAGATACAGCAACATGCAATAGAGATGTGCTTATAGTGCTTAGAATCATCTGTGAGCTTAAATGTGTGCAAGTCTGGATTGGGTTTTTTTCATTTAATCTTGGCCCACCCATATCTATGATGTTAGTGATGGTCAGTGACATTTTACTAAAAAATTTTTGTACACTGTTTTTCCTTGATGTTTCCTGTACCAAAGAAAGTAAAATCTGTTGCCTTGGCATACAGAGGGAAAAACTTGATTCAGCAGATCCTAAATTATAGCATTGCAAGTATACTGCAGTCCTTGGGGGTTCCTGGCATGCATAGCTACAGGATAGAATCAGATAATTTAGGGTTAAATATTTCCTCAACCTGATAAAAAATAGTTCATTTTATATGCTCAGCAAAATCAAGAGAAACCATTTGCACCATTGGCCATAAAATTTATTCATATCTATAACATTCCAGGAAAAAAATAAAAATCTGAGTAAGATTGGCTTTAATCACAAACCCTTCGGGGCAGACTGCCTTTCCTCACAGTACCCAAGAACACACTGAACCCAAGTCATGGCTCCAGCTTTTAGGAACTGGCACAGAGAGAATAAGACAGCAATATCTGTTACTTGATGCCCTGTGGTGTCTTTGCTGACACCCTGAATATAGACTCCTTCCTGCTTGAACCCTTGAAGAGGTGAAACACCTATTCCTATTTTCACTGGCCTATCATGCATGTCATTTAATATTTTTAAGACTCTTACTTTGCAGTTTGTCACCACATAAAATACAGGACATGTCACTTATTTTAAAAGGCTATATTTAACATGCAGAGAAACTGCATTCAAATGCAAGTAAGATTGTGACAAGCCATAAAATGTGTAAAATTACAAATAATGCAAAATTAGTGCATGAAACCTTTGCCTCCTTCCCATGAAACACAGCAGTACAGAGCTGGTGGCAGGCTAAATAATTGGTAGTTTCCTATGCCATCAGTAAAGATAGAAAGAGAGAGTAAAAGGAAACCTTTCTATGGAAAGTGATCTTAAATTTTTATTATAATACAGGACAAGCATCAAGTTTAGTCTTAGCAGCATGTCTCCATTCATATTGTGAATATAACTGTAACAAAGGGAATCTGAAAAGTCTTACTAGTAAGAATGAAGCTTACTTTTACACAGATCATTCTGCCCAGAGGGGTTCTGGTCAACTGCAAACCATTGCCAGGATCTTGTTTTCAGACCCTCAAGTGCTCAGCCCTGGTGCCTGACTGTCCCTATCTGCTCAGAGCCCAGACAGAAGCATGCTGGCAGCTCTGCACAAATAAACAAATTATGATGTTGAAAGTAACATCCTGTCCATGAATCTGAGGTCTGAAATTGCTTTTACCTCTACAAAATCCTTACTTCTCATCATACCCATCTCCTACTGGCTTCTGGAAAAATATTTCAACTCCTTTAAATTTCTGCAGAAATCTTCTGTCATCTTGTGGAACTGGGGTCAAGATGGATTCAGCTTTTGCCAGCTTCTTGTATGTGTGTGGCTATTAAACCTGTGAAAGGACACTGAAGAAGACAGAAAGATACACCACTGGATCAGAGAAGGCAAGCTTTCTGAGGACAGTTTGTACTCAAAGGTCATGGATCCTTTTCCTGATTCAAGAGTGAAATACATCTGCATCAGTTCTTTCTTCAAGAGCAGAGGGAAATTTGGGCACACTCGTGTGAAAGTAGAACTCACTCAAAAACATTCCTTTGAGCTTCTTCTCTTCTGTTTTGTACAACTATTGTCCACTAAAAGCAAATGCTTCTCTCTGTGTCTAGCTGCAGTAACTCTAAATCGTGATAAAATTCATGATGTGACAATTTTGCTTATTTTCATGGAGTATTCTACCACATTAAAATTCTTGTTGCTGTCACAAATAAAGCAGTGTAATGATCTGCTTAGAATCTCTGAGAGGGAAAAAAATAAATTAGAAAATCATTATGTAATTATCATTTTCTGGATCTTCCACACAATGGTACCTTCAGCAGTCTGCAACTCTGATTTAGTAGCAAGCAGTTATTAAGGTCATTTTGATATTGAGTAGAAGAGTTGGATATCTTCTAAAAGTAGGAAGAGAACACTGCCCTGTAGATCAAGATGCACCCTCCAGTCTAGGAAAGGAGTTGGACCACATATAGAAGGGCCAAGAAGTGAGACGTGAAGCTGCATGATGCAAACCTGCATGATGTAAAGATGCAAGACAACAGAATGGACCACCAGACCAAACACTGACAAAATGTTCCAAACTAGCCTGGAGCAGAAGAGAAAGAGTTGAGGGAAAACAGACTTTTAACAAAACAAACAAACCAACCAACCAGAAATATGTTACAAGAGCAAAATGTAAACAAACAAGTCCTAAGCTAATGAACACCCGAGAAGAAAAAAGCAAATGAGTGTGTGTGTGTCTGCACATGCACTTGGGTAGGCACCCAACCTGCTGTGCAACCAGCATCTTCTTGGGGGGAAAGGAAAGCCTTTCCACTGACAAGAACATATCTCTTCCTCCAGTGCCGATTTTGTCATTTATTCCATTTTCTGGCTATAAATAAATGGTTTGGCCTCAATAAACTGTCAAGAGAAGTAGCATCTGTCATGGAAGGCAAATTGGCGAGAACGACATTGAAGTGGGATTTGAATAATGGCTGTTTTCCTCAAAATTTAGACTATTTCCAATTTTTTTATAACTACAGATGTAATTAAATAATTCATATAAATTCAGGGCACACACAGGTTTTATTACTGGGCTTGGACTTCAGTCATATCTGAACCTACATTTTTATGAGAATTAGGCCTAAATAGCAGTCTCCAAAATTCTCCCCCAAACTGGTGAGGCCTCAGAGCTTTATTTGCCTCAATTTAATATTTGTTTTTCACCCTAATAAATTCTGTGGAATTGTTTCATATTCATCCTTGTATCCTTACAAAGAAAACACTTGTACAAAGTTTAGTCCCAGATAGCAGCTTACTCTCTTGTTCTAAATTTACTTGTCACATTGCCCTAGTATTCACAGCCCTATTTCTATTCCTAATTTTCACCAGAAGTATATCAGCCAAAAATGTGATAAATACACATGCATATACTGTATTTCTCTTGATTGTGCCACAGAAAAGTACTTTATGCTGTAATAAAAACAAGTGTATATATAGTAGAAAGCATTAAAATGTAGTATCAGTCACTATATTTTGAAGAAGCACATTCCATTCCATCCTGTGTAGGCCTACACCTCTTGTAATAATAACCAACACATCAGGAAAAAGGCTTCAGTTCTTTATATTCCTGATATTAACACCTCTACTGGAACAGCAAAGTGCAAACACCACAGGCAGCAACATACATTATCTTTGTTATGCATTCTCATTAATAGCATAAAATGCTAAGTATGCATTTAATCCAAACTCTTTTAAAAGAGTTGAGAGGACACTAGGAGGAATATGTCCTTATCCCTGCACAAATTTTGAATTCCTACTTGGAATTCTGCCTGCAAGAGCTGGGTGGTTGCCTCAGTTCCAGGGGAAGACCAGATGGGTGACACCAGCAGAGGGATGAGAGCTATTCACCGCCTGGGGCCAAGGTCACGTGGATGAACACTGCTGAGGTTTGATTTTAGCATGTGAAATTGCTTGTGACTGATGGGGCACTAAGAAGAACATCCTGCTTTGGCATTTCTGATCTAAAACTTTTTGAATGTTGTTTGTCTTTTGTAGTTGTTGAAAACAAAGTTTTGTTCTAATTTGAACCAGAGGTACTACCAAATTTTAACTATTTTCCCCTGGAGGGATGATTCAGTTTCAGACACAGGGTAAGAACAGGGAGGGCATAGTAAATTGCTGCCATGAATGAGCACATGAACTGCTTGTGCTTTTCTGATTTTTTGCCCCTTACTGCCGTACATATTCATCTTCATGTTTTACCTGAGCAGACCCAGTGTTTTAAAGAGAATTATGTCCACAGTTTATTCCAGTTCCAAACTAATGCTGATTTTACACTCAGTGTTGAAAGATGCAGAATGGAAACCTGTGCCTAAGTAGTTTAGGGAAATAAAGCAGAAGAGTCAACAATGCCCTACAATGCCTGTGAGGGGACACTTGCCCAGCCTGGCTACAAACCCTATCATGTTCACAGCACATCCAACCAAAAGTGCTGCAAGCAATGCCAGCAACACAAGAGCTGGCAAACCACACTGGAACCTCGCTGCAGTTCATTGACTCATAAGGCAGAGAGGAGACCGTATAAACAGCTCCTGAAAGCTGTGCCACTGAGCCACCAGGAAAGGCAGCTTCTTCCAAGAACAGGATCTGCCACAGCAGTGCTTTTTCATCAGGAACATGTCTGGAGACCGAGGAAGAGAGAAGGGGCGGGCAGCTGGCACACTTCATCTCCCCAGCTTCCTCTTCATTGGGCTTCAGAAAGGCGCAGGAAGAAGGAAGGTGATACTGGCCCAACAGGGCCCTCCAAGGGCCGATTTGTAAGAGCAGCACAGCACTTATAACAGCAAAGCTGCCAACAGGGTAGGCCATGTGCAAGAGCCTCGGTGGGCACCAGGGCCTAGCAGGGGTCTCTGCCCCTGCCCTGCTCCCAGGCAGGGACCTTGTCTGGCAAGTACAAGAATGGTGACACCAGGAACAAAAACCATGCCAAGATATTTCAGCTCTGGAAGGGACAGGCTTGCTGCTGCTCCCCAGTAAAAAAGTTTGTGAGAGGGAGCATCAGAGACCCAGTACAATCTTTCAGGAGCAATCCCAGTGCCCATGAGGGGAGGCAGCCCAGCTTCTGTGGGACACACAATGCCAAGGTCCCCGGGACAGTGACTGTTAAAGAGCCCACAGCACTGTCTGTAAGTGCGGGAGTGTTAAATCTAACAGCATCCAGGAGAAACTGCAATTTGGATAAACTAAACTACTCCTGCATTTACAGTCAAATTCAGAATTATCCTTTCTCTGCCAAATTTCTCTATTTCTGAGCTACTGTGGCCCAGATGAGAAGGAGGTGAAAGGATTTCTGCCTTGGAAAGAAAGGTGTCTTTTCATTTTCCCTGCCTCGTCTAGTTTTAAATTTTTTTTAACTTGCAGACCAGCTAAAATTGAAATCTAGAAGTAGTGATATGATACCTATTAACTCTATTTTCTATACTAGCAAAGCAAATGCGTAAGACTGAAGAGCTTTTACGGTATCCTTGATTATTTCTAACAGTACTTGGTGTGGGGTGACCATCAGCTCAGCTCTGGGATGAGTATATCTATTATAAATCTGTTATATTTCAAAAGGAACAGCAGAGGTGTTATTCTCCAGCTGGAAAGTTGTACTTCTCTTATAAAGGATTTTTGTCTTCGTTATTGTTTCCCCTCTTGTAGATTTGCCACTGTAACACTTGGCATTCAATGGATCACAACCAGCAGGTAACTGAAAGGGTATGCCTCTATTTATTTTGAAAGACAGTAAGCTACTTCCTTACTATCTACATGAAATTGCTAGGTATTATATTATTAAATACATTTTAAAAGTGCATGCCTAATTGCTTTATAAAAAAGCAAATCAGGTAAAAACATTGGAATTGGAATCCAAACTCCACCATGCTTCTTTGCAGGTTTGTGACCTGCAAAGTGCAGTTAGCTTGTTCAACTTGTGTTTTTTTTCTTTTACGATATGTGGGAAGCTATTAAATTGAAATGAGCCTCTTCAAATATAGTTTACACACTGGACCAAAGTCTAGAAAAAGAAAAGAGTATTTTGCTAGATATGCCCATATAAATGGAATAATAACAATTAATAATAATGGAACATCAAACTTTTAATTAAGCATTTGTCAAGGTTTCTGAATTTCTCCTACAAACACCTCCCTGAAAGAAACAGACAAAATATTTTATGCAGGACTACTAAATTACAAACCACCCTGTCCTCTGATGGAAAGCAAGAGAGGGTGACTGCCCAAGTTTGCTTCTCACTGGCTCCTATATCATTGACTCCTTCTGGCATTTTCTGTCTAGAACCCAATTAAGTTGTTCAATCTTCATCATCATGCTACCTGCTGAGCTTTGTACCACCTGAATTGTGCTGCTTTATTTGGAAAGAATTAAAATTATCTACTAGAAAGATTGAAAATGTTTGATGCTTGGGTTTTGGACTAAGTGGCTGTTCTTGGTCATCTGTCAAGAGTATAAAGAACACATTATTGTTGTATGTGCTGTGTACAACTCATGAAAAATAAATGTGAGGCAAAACAAGAAGTGTAGATCATGATTTTGTGCTTTTAAAAATCTGTGCTCATGTTTACACAAGTTTATCATTATCATGACATCACCCATCTGATTCTTCTCTTAGTCCTCAGAGAGTTAAGACAGAAATTAGCATACGGGAGATGAAACAGTCTTAGGTCCTCTACTTCAGAAAATCTTACAAATATCAAGGCCAGCAGGAGATTTTAGCCATGTCTCTCCTAAAAATTACTCAAAATTAGGTTACTTTCACTTCCAGCAGATGAAGTTTTGTGCAGTAATGGAAGTACATGGACAGTAACAAAGAGGCACTCCTCTTACTGTTGCTGCGGAACCCGAGGGGTTCTCGGGGGACAAGCACATGGGAGAGACAGGGATCTTGACTCCATGTTTCAGAAGGCTGGTTTATTATATTATGATATATATTATATTAAAATACTATATACTAAAACTATACTAAAAAGGATAGAGAGAAAAGATCCATCAGAAGGCTAGCAAGAATAGAAAAAGAATCTATAAAAAAGTCCTGTGACTGCTCAGAGAGTCCACACAGCTGGACCATGATTGGTCATCAAGTAGAAACAATCCACATGGACCAATGTGGTTGCACCTGTTGCATTCCACAGCAACAGATAATTATTGTTGACATTTCTCAGCTGAGGCACCTCAGCTTCTCAGGGGGAATATCCTGACAATAGGATTTTTCATAAAATATCATGGCTACATCTTACAAAGAGCAGCCCAGCTGGTGATATAAAACACTGGCCAGCAGTTACAGCATTTGCTGCTGTCCTGATACTACTGCATGAGTTGTGGGATGAGGAGCACTCAGCAATTCAATTTTAAGAAAAGAGCAGTATGCCTGAAAAATAATTGAGAAGAATTGTGAACAGCCATGACTAGGAAATTTCTATGTAACATACTGTGAGTATGTCTCTGGCTAGAGGGGCCACTGGCATGAACCTTTTTTTTTCCCCACAGATAAATACAGCAGGTGCAATGTAAAGCAACCAAAACGTGCTTTTAAACAATCATGATTAGGTGAGGAACTCAAGGCCCAGCATCAGTAATAACAGACAACAACCATGTGAGAATTACACTAATAGGCACTATTGTTGCAAGGCAGAGAGAGAACAGACACCAGCACTTACCACTGTTCCCCAACTAAAACTGCTGACCCAACAAAAGATACTATCCTTCTACAAACCCTGCCCATTTAAATCCTAAAATATCAGCACTACAAAAACAGTACTATTAGTCTTTTGCATATACAAATAGACACATATCTCCATTATAAAGGCTTCTCTTGATAAGCAAATTGTTCAGGATATTGCTTAAGGTTTTTAGCACAGTAATGATCACCAGGTTATTGAGGAGGGCTATAACAGAAAGGAGAATTTTTCTAGCTCATTTACCATGAACAATGCTCAATCCTTATGAATTCTTATGATCTTTATGACCCTGAGATAAGCCCCGTGGGTTAGAGCATGGTGCTAATAACACCAAGCTTGTGGGTTCAATCCCCATATGGGCCATTCATTTAAGAGATGGGCCTGATGATCCTCATGGGTCCCTTTCAACTCAGAATATTCTGAGATCTGTGATTATGATTTATGACCAGTCAAGAAACATGTGTAAGTTAAAGCTACCTCTTCTCCAGGATACAGCTGACTATCAAATTCCTCCATTTACTCACAGTTAAAACTACACAAACAGCACCTAAAATGCAGGTACTTGGTTTTCTAAACCAACGCAAGGAACAAAGGCTGCTTAAGAAGCCCTCTGTAGACTGCATTTAGATTACACTTCTCAATTTCAGAATATCTCCATAACCCCAAGACCCACAGACAAAATCCAGAATATCCCAATTGAACAATCACTTTTTATGCTCCCCAAAACACAGATTGCAGACTTTAACGTGAGGATGGAGGTGTGCTTGTACAGCAATGAGAAAGCGTACAGTCTTTCAAGGAGCTAGCATTCACAAGGCTAAACCACCTTTTCTTTCCTATTCCCTCTACACCATCCATTTCTTTTCATAGCGAGAGGAGAACTGAAATTGCTTGCCCTCACGCTATACAAGTTCAGCCTGCACTAAATCCCAACATTAGTGTTTGGCAAGACCTGCCCACAACAAGAGCAGGAACCTAAATGGCAGCAAACAGCTTCTCAAAGGTGTCCCAGCTTCCCACTCCATGCCAGATCCCCCTTGCCGACCCAAAAGGGCCCACGACTTCTGGAAACACAAAGAACATGCTCAGCCCTGCAGCAATAGGGTGCTTCTGCCAGCCAGAGTGTAGGAACAGGGCTGGCAAGGGAGACAGTGCTGCTGCTGACTCAGCAGTCTCTGGGCCAGAGGTTACTCCCTTGCAGAGGGCAGCAGTGACCATGTGCAGCAGAATTAGGATCAGGCAGAGGAAGAATGAGGGTCATTAAAATGCTTGCAGGGAAAAAGAAAAAAAAAAAACAACAAAACAAAAACCAAAAAACAAACAGCCGGACAAGTTTGGAAACCACTGTAATAAGTAGAAATTCATAAAATAAATCTTACTGCAAAATATATTTTTCTGAGGTTTTCTTTTTATAGCAAGATTTATTATTTGAAAATTGATATTCAGTTTTACGAGATATTTACAGCTCTTACGAGCACAGAGATTCCTGCTTTCCTTACTGTTTTGATGTTAGAATTTGATGAACACCTTCAGATGTGCTGATCTTTATTATCAACTGCAGCTACACTAAACACCTTAAAGGAAAAGGATGTTGGCTCACCTGTTTGTAAGAGCCATCCATCACAATATGCAGATAATTGGGCTGCACACAAACCCTAATCATAATAAGTAGGAGGCTGGAAATATTTGACACTGCCAAAACAAAAAGAAAAATCCAAAATCACCAAATCAGGGACTCTCATTTTTATTATTTTTGGTTGCAAAACAGCTGAGGTGATTCTGTTCGGAAGATACTGAACTTCATGTCCATGAAGCCAATTAGCATAGTCACTGTTTGTTCGTTACTCAAACCTATGTCCTCCAATTTACACTACCCATATGCTGGGCTAATTTTGTACGGCATAAGATGCCAGAGAAAGGTGCCAGATCCCTAATACATGAAAATTACAGATACTGCAGTGGCTCAGCTGAGAGGCAGAACTGCTTCCAGGATGGAGTTTCGGACCAGTCTGTTGCAAAATTCACCCTACCCATATGAATCCTTTAAATCTTTTTCTCCTAGGCTAAAATTAGATTTTAGCAATGCAAGGGGGCAGAAAGGGGAAGGATTTTCCGTGATAACTGATTTTGGTGGTGACTGTGCAGAATTGTATGGGAGGTACTGAAAAAATTTAAAAAGATCACTCTAACAGTCTGATGGGGGGAAGGGAGTGCAAACACAGAAATAACTCTTGTAAGACATAATTTTCCACACCAGTCCTCTACTCTGTGCCACAAACATACAGTATATAACATAAGAGAGACGTATGATTACATCTATACAACAAGGCAGTGCAGAGGTGCTGCTGAGGTACAATCTGACAAGAGAAGACCAAGTTTACTAGACAGCTGAGAGGGGAAAGCATCTCCCTGTTTTAAGAGCCTTAGACACTGATGCATGGAGAACCTTACCAGCATCAATGAGAACATGGATAATTTCCTGTCTGGTACAGAAGGCAGCAGTGTGACTTTCTGGTGTCTGAAGGAAAGAATAGGTCTTCCCTGTTTAATCTCCTGGTGGCTTACAGGCACTCTCTCCATTAGAAAAGGAAGCAGGCAAGAACATGCCAGCCATTCACAGAGCAGCCCAGTCTGGATGAATGCCCAGCCTCAACCTCACCAGGACACAGCCTACTGTAAAGCAAAACAGGGCTTTAGGAGACACTACCCTTGCCCTTCCTGGACAGATCTGAGGCTCTAGCTGCTCTCTGCCACTCTGCCTTTCCTGATGAGCTCCCATCCTCTCTTCTCCCACAACACTGGGCGCTTTCTGCACACCCTCATATATGGACAAGAAGACAGGGAAAAAGTCACTTCTGTCTATGACAGCAAAGAAATTCACCAAATGTTTAAACTATCAAACTAAGTGGAATATCGATAAAAACTTCTGAAAATAAAAGCAACAGTGGTTGTGTAGTTTCCCCCCTCTATTCATATTAAGGAAGACAAAGTAATGGTGCAGAGGCTATGTGAGCTGCTCACCATGTATTACAGAGCTCATCCAGCAGGGAACACCAATCAAACAGACCATGGGAAAGCCAGAAACATGATTAGCACGCAAATAGCAACAAGGGTGAGGGTCCTCTGTAAGGGCAAGAACTCAGATGTGCAGCCTCCTTCCTCTTCATTATCCCACAACACAAGCACATAGAGCTGTAAATGGAAGATCCTCCCACCGAGACCTACTGCAGATGCAAACATAACTGTCTCCAGAAATTAGCAAGGCAAATAGATCAGCAGAGTCTTATTGAGGCTGGTGACCGCTATTACACTTGGCTGCCACAGCTTTCCTGGTGGAAATCAAACACTAAGTGAAAGAGAAGAAAAACACCTTTTGCACCTTGCCTGTCAGTGAGCCATGTGCAATCCAGTCTGTAAATAGCTGAGCTAATTCACAGCTGTCATATTTTTAAATGCCACTGAAGTGCCAAAGGGAATGCAGACATCCAGAGCCATGCATCGTCCCCGATCAGCAAGAATAACGTTACCCACCCCTGCTCCCTTCTGCCAAAGGCCGCTGGGCTAATACAGCTGATAAGTGTAATTCAGAAGGCCAACTGTCAAAGCAGATGAAGTGCATGTTTTCTTCCCAGCCTTGTAATGCAAATCAGTACATCCTGTCAAAGAATGACAATTTCAGGTTTCCTTCTTGTACCTGAACGAAAAAGGCACCGGTTCTCAAGACTTGCAAAGTCATATCCTCTTTATGCACAGGCCAGGAGGGGCAGCCAGCTACACTCTGAGCCTTGCCAACATGCTCCATGGCAGACCTAGAGCCCATGGGCAGAGGCTGGATCACACAGCTTTGATGTACAGTCATGTCTGATAGAGAAGTTCCTTTTGTGTACAGTGCTTAATTCCAGAGAAAAATGAAAACTCCCTGTTTGTTATTAATTAGGAAAGCAATAAGACTGTGCCCAGAAGTACTTTTGCATCTTGTGACCTTGTCAAAAAGCTGATGTCATCTACGTTAGTGCACACACAAAAGTATTCCTCATGTCTTGCCCCCGGCATGAGAATCTCATTGCTTCAGAAAATATATTTAACATTATAGGAGTTTAAGCCTCTGCTGAAGCCTTTTAAAAATGTCACATACAGCTCTTCAAACCTCCAATCCCAGAGACTTCCTGAGAATAATGGAGAAGTTAAATCAACTTTACTCTGGGATTATCTTGCCCCCCCAAGTCTTCCCTTGGTCAGAAGTAATTTATTGGAAGATTACCATCACTAAAAACAATTCTCTATCCTCCTTGGAAGTATTTCCTTCTAAAGACTAAAGAGCTTATGCTAGCTAGATTTGGAAAAGCTGGCTAATCAGAAGGACATCTCCGTTAATTTCCCTAATGTTCTTTGCAAACTGCTGGCATTGCAGACAGGCTGCTCAGGTTTGTGAAGAAGCACCCTTCCATTTTTCCTGTATTTATTAGAGACACAAATTCAGTCTCCACCAAAGCTGTGCACATCATCCTGCTTTTACTATTATCTCTGACATGTGAGTGTTAGGTGAGCTATCTCATTAACAGCAACTGCTTTCAGTCTGGGTATTAGTGATTTACAGTACAATAGCTTGAGCTCTCTTTGCATAGCTGTATAGCACAGTAAAAAATACAACATAGAAAAGTATTAATGAATTTGTAAATTATGGGAGTAGACAGGGTCAATGCCACATTTATTATCTTAGATAGATTAATCAGGCCTTGCTAGAACAGGATAAAAGGTGGTTCTGCCAGTGCATACATGTGAAATCCCTGTTAGTCTATGACACGGCGTAAGCAAAAAGAGCTTAAATTTTTTTGTTCAAAGCAAACTGTTTCAGAGAATGTATGTTCCAGTCCTTGGAAAGGGTGGAGATACCTTTCAACCTGTTTAAATTATCCCTAATTCTTGCTCAATAGCAATAAAATCTGAAAACAGCATTGGCCTCAGCTCAAGAGGAGCCATTGTTAGGCATATCCACAGCTGTTCTCAGTTTCTAGGGACCCCCTGCACCGCAGCACTTTCTGTGCAGCCTGCTCTCCAGGCTGCCCTGCCTCTGGTAGCTGGAGAGCAACCCCTGCACGTGGGCAGAGAGGGGATACCCTGTACGCAGTAGGAACAGGATCAGGCTCCTTGCCCAAAACCCACAGCTCTCCACAAACCTTTATTCCACCAAGAACCCTTAGACAGTGAGAAATAGGCTGAGAACGTAAAATTTTAATTCAAATACTTTAATGGTAAACAGACTGGATTTTAGGTGCATTGCTTTAAAAAAAATGAACACATATAAAGGCATCATAAAAGTGTAACTTCAGATTTCTCAGAGAAGTAGAACTGGGTTTCATCAATGACGCCCTGATATAAGCAGCATTAGAATAGAGGTTTTCCTCTTTTCTGACATCCCCTCTCCTATTTGGTGGTATGAGCTGTATCAGTACAAAATCTCTCTGGCATTTCAGATGCATGTTCTACCTGCCCTCCTCTCTCCCCACCCTCTCAATATTCTGTCATTTACAAAAAGAAAGATTTTGATTAATGAGTTCTTCCTGCCAAAAAGACAGCCTCACAAGCAGCAGAACAAAAAATAAGTTAGATTCTATGGAGCCCATAAATACAATATTTCTGCACAAAAATCTCCAATTAGTCGCCAGGCACACTTGCTTATGAGTCATTAATGAATACTTCTATATGCTGAACATTCATATCTTTCTGTTTGTGACACCGCCTCCAAGCCTGACCCCCTGTCATCACATCAAAAGGATCAAGATTTTAAATGAGGTATTAGCAATTTCTTAAATAGATTTTTTTAGCAGCAGGGGAAAACTATTGAACCATGACTGTTCAGTCATAGGCAACTATTGAAATCTCAACACCTCATCTCCTCCATCCTTCAGCAGATGAAGGCAGGAATGCCACATGTTTCACCATATATAGCAGTCCTGTACAGCAGTGACGGAATTTTCAGTTATTTAGAAGCCAGTCATGCAGTGGACAGCTTCCTGCACTCTCATGGAAGTTTACAGGTATAAACAGCAGAAAAACCAAGTCCTATCAAGACAGCATCAGGAGGAACTCACCTGTAAATCACTTTGCTTTCAAAAATGCAATTTGATTCCACCAGGTATACAGATTAGAGAGAAACTTAATTAGTATGTCTTTTATTCTATTTGTTCT
Organism: Hypocryptadius cinnamomeus; assembly: GCA_013400635.1. NCBI lineage: Eukaryota > Metazoa > Chordata > Aves > Passeriformes > Zosteropidae > Hypocryptadius > Hypocryptadius cinnamomeus. The sequence continues at coordinate 74,768 of VYZP01061248.1, read as the reverse complement.
ACTAGCCCTAAAACTGCCTTTTTCATTATCTGCAACTTATTCTGCGTTTTAAAGTGAGGTAACTACCAAATTTGGGCAAATCACATTTGTTTTCAACATACCACAGCTGATACCATTTGGTTCTTGGACCACATCACTACCAACAATACCAGTGAGTCTCACAAGAGTAGTAAACAAGGGGTTTGAGTGACTTTGGCAAGCAGGGAAATGGTTTCCTTCCGCTCTCAGCCATCCTCTGCACAGCCAGGATAAACCTTCCCTTTTACTCACCCCCAAAGTACCAGCACTACTCATCTAATTTGTCTTCCTCCCCACAGCCCTCTCCACCCACAACATGCTTGTTCCTGCTTTGTATGGGATTTAAAATTTCAAATCCCCAAATCTCTATGGTACAAAGATGCTCCCAGGTTTGGTGTAGCAGGGCTGGCAATGGCATGGTCCCCAGCTTTGTCCCAGTGCTGGACACAATTCCTACCCTCTCCCCAAAGCTTTCCCAAATAAGTCCAGCACATCAGCAGCTGTGAGGCAAGGTGGCCTCTCCTGGGGACACGTGTCATTGTTCACCTTCCCCTCTGATGAATCAGAATTTTACCACAGCCTGCTTCACCCAAAAACGAAGCTGTAAGATTCAGATACATTCAGATGCCCTTGCTGCCTAATAAATGAGTGCTGTCAAAAGAAATCCAGTTCTTGTTATTTTGAGGCTTGCATAGGGTCATTGTATGATGATTGTTCCTTGGGGGAGTGGGGGGGGAAGGCAATTTTTGTGCTGGATTGCTCCTTTTAGATATAAAAAGCCATGTAAGGCAGAGGATGTTAGAAAAAAACCCCTGAAGTATGTGCAGAAGAGGCTCACATACACTATTTTAGGCTGGAGGAAATACCTTACAGTAAGAAACCTGAACAGCTCAATCTGTTTATCTTATCAAGAAGATTGAGTGGAGAGTTGATTACAACAGATAAGCACCTCGTGGGGAGAAAATACCAGGCACTAAAGGATTCTTTAATCTAGCAGAAAAAAGTGTAAGAAGAAGCAATGGCTGAAAGCAGATTAATTCAAACTAAAAATTAGGAATTTATTTTTTAATAATTAATTCAGCAACCTATTGATCACAATAGCAAACAGGGAGAAACTGAGTAGTATAACACAAAGAGAAGGTTTGACTGGACAACCTCAAGATCCTTCTGGCCCTGCACTCTGAATTTCAGAAGGCGGGGGGGAAGGGGCAGAACTGGGAAGTATTCTGGTGTAAGAAAGTGCAATTCATATTTCTTGTCAAAATCAGACAACTTCACTGGCCCATGCTTCACTCCTTTCTTCTCCTGGTCAGTGAAAGGAATATTATAAATTTTGTTAATTAAGAACATTTCAATGCACATTTATATTATGATGTGCATCCAGAAGTCACATCCAGATAACACTTCAATAAATACCAGGAAGTAAAATTCTCTTTGTTAGGGAATATTTTATGTATATATATACACACATATAATATATTTTTTATGGTATTTTATATAAATATATATAAGTATTTCATAATAACCAAAGAATAAAGCTGGAGAACTAGAACTGGAACCAAACAAAAGTAGCTTCTAAAGAGTCCTTAGACACGACAGCTCAAAGGGGCAAGCTGAAAGGCAGCGTTCACCTCTGAAAGAGTCTGAGATGCACCCCTTGACTCCTGCACATTCCACCTCACATGTGGGCACAACACCTTGGCTGGGATGGGCAGAGTCTCACACCACACAGTGTCACTCAAGGGAGTCCCATCTCAGATCAATAGAGCTGAAGCTTGGGGATCTCTTACATGTCTCACTGGCCATTTCTTCATCACGCCATTGGACAAGAACAGTGGAGAAAACATTTTGTTTATGTGAAAGCAATATTTCTCTGCATTGTTGGTTTCAAATTGCTGGAAAACCAGCACTGAAAAATAAAGCTTGTATAGAAATTGACTGCTTTCCTGCAGCAGTCCCTGTTGTGCTATGGGGAGCTACAAAGCTATTGATATTTACCTTGGGGTTTATTCTTCTATTTACTGTGGATTTCAGTTAAAGCTATTGCTCTGGTAACCCTCATGCCAATTAGTATGATCTCAATATATACTGAACATTTCTTTTAAATGCATATGCTACAAAGAATGCAAATAACACCACAGGAACTCTTACTTTTTAATTAGAAATTGCATTTAAATAAAATTTAATAAATCAAATTCTGGTCAGTTTTAACAACATAATCCAATGTGCATTAGTACTATTACATTAATGTAAATTATGTATGCAATTATGATTATAGGATTTCACCCGGTAAAGCATGAAAAAGTCTGAATATTTACTAAAGAAACCAGGTAAGGAGTCACACTGTGATCATCCATCACTTCACCATCATTAAAACAGGTTGTGTAGATACTAGCTGCAACTTTGCCCAGTTGGACAACCTGGGGGGTAAAGAGGCTTGGCTCTTGGGAACAAAACACAGCAATCTCCCAACTCAGTATTAAGATTTCTGATCATTCTCAAGAAGAAAGTTGCTTATTGTACACCAAAAATACATATTGAGTCACTCCTCCAAGTGACAGACAGAAAGCTTCAGGAATCACCATTAAATATTTAATCAACACTGGAAATTGCGCATGATGAGCACCCAATTATAAGACCTATTGATTATTTCAGAAAAAAAATTTAAAACCACCACAGTAAAGACACTGCATAAGAGTTTATGTATTGTGAAGATCTCTTAAGAATTTGGGCTTTCAGTATCTATAGTAAATGCTCTTTACTAATCAGCTTAAACAATTATTTGGAATTCCTATGGACAACAAGTCCTTTAAGGTCACACAGGAGGCCTGCACTGATAGGCTACCTCAACTGAAAGACACCCACAGGAAAAGAAAAAAAGCTTCTACACCCAAATGACACATCAAAAAAATCCACCCACCAAACAAGATTTAAAGTAAACAGAAAATCAGATACCTAGGCAATTAAGCAGGTATGGAATGAACACACCAAGTAGTAGAGCAACCCATTCCCATGGCCTCTGTGTTATGGGAACAAAAAGCATAAACTGAAGACAGCTCAACTTGTCTGTGATACCAACTCATGTATTTCATACAAAAATGACAGGACAGCTGCGGCAAGCCCAGCGATGCAGCAGGTATGGGATCACAGGCAGAGAAACCAGCAGGTCTCCATACACAGTTTGGCAGGGAAGTGAAGGATGCTCTATTCTACAGGCTTGGTCTCGGTCAATAAGATAAGCAAAAAAGGTAAGAAAAGGTTACATTAGCAATAACTTATCTACAGAAAAATTATTACTAGATTTCAGATATGGAAAACATAGGTAGAAGTCTGGCATAATGAATTTGAGTATTACTCAGTTTAATTCCATCTGCAGTTCTGACTGTCATATGATTTCCATGAAATAGAAAATATCAGAGAAAACAGCTAAAAGAAAGAAAAAAAAAGGCAGAATTAACAGCCTTGCTGATGAAAAGCAACTGCAGGAAACCAAAGGCAATAGCGTGGGAGGGGGAAGATCCCAGGGGCCTAAGCACCATTCAGAAATGCTCTTCAGGGCAACAGTTGGCATGAAAGGTGGGGATGAATCATGGACTCAAAGCAGCATGACAAAAGATGGCGAAGCTGCAGAAGGAGGGGTTTAGGGCGGGAGGTTTTTGCCGGGGCAAGCAGTCGCGCAGCGTGGGCACTGCCAGCAGCCCGGAGGGCGGGCAGGCTGGATGCAGTGGGACACCCAGGGATCTCGCGGGAAGGAGGGTACAGGACGGGGACCAGGAGAGCCTCTTGCAGCCCTAGCGGCTGTCCTGATTTATCACTTCTGCTGGAGCACGGTGGCTCCCAGGCTGTGGAGGGAAAGCAATGCACAAGCAGGCTAGTGCTCAAGCATGGGGAATCATTCTCTTAACTGTCACTTAGGTGACTCCCTAATCACTGTGTAAGCAGCCATTTCTCATCTGAACACTATTCTGAAAGGAGTTTTCTCTTTTTCCTCTCACTTTCAATGTAATCTGACCCAAAAAAAAAAAAAAACCCCAAAAAAACCCCCCACAACACTGAAGGCTTGATAGTCATTGCAAGAACAGTAGCCCTTTGACCATCTATACTTTCAATACATTACTGGTGAGTAAGGTTCAATCAGATTTACAATTAAGATATTTGGTCATGCAATTAATGATGAAGATGTCTGACACATGTCAATAGAGCAGCATGGTTCCTGTGAAGACTGACAGGACTTCTACTTTTTACTTCAGTTGCAGCAGAGCCACCCTAATGGTGAGCAATTCAGAATTTTCTGGCTTAGAGCTTTTTTAATGCCATGAATAGCAGGCTGTATCCTTGGCAGCATATCTTTGAGGCTATCTGTTGGCATGGCTTAATTATCCAGTATCAGCTTTCAACAATGAGCATATGAATTCTGACATGGCTGTTAGAAATCTAACAGCTCTTTACCCAAAACGTACATGCATTCTCTGGAGTCCTTAGGCACAATTTTTCTTTTCCATCACAGCAAAATGTGACCTCTTTACTGGCATTAGCAGTGATATTGTAATTCATAAACCATCCTTAATTGGGGCTAAAAAGCATTGTAATGATGAGAAATACTTCCCTGAAAAAATAGATTCTGCTTGCTGAGGTACTGCCTGACAGATTCAATGTTCAAGAATCAGAATGCTAAAGATATTCTGAGTCAAAGAAAGCTTATGGTAATAAAGAATAGCCTGGTATATAAAGGGAGAAGTCACTGTCTTAAGGGTGAAGTTAGAAGACTGGCTTTGACTGCATTTTCTTTTAGTCTTTCCATGCACCTTATTACATGTCTCCTGCAACTGTAACAGAAGAACTGCTTTAGAGCAAGCCTTCTCCCTGGCTGCAGTCCTGGACCTCACAGCAAATCCCAGTCTTCCCAAAGACAGTCCTCTTCTCTGGTTACAATGAGAAAAACAGTACTGGTAGGAGCAGGCTATGGTGAAAACTGCTCTTCTAGAGAGAAAAGCTTCCTAATTCCATTATGATTTTCATTATGTTTCCATTTTAAAATGTCCAAACAATAAACTCATAAAAATACATAATGAAAACAGTCAGACCATTAACTAAAGTCAAATGCAATGCCGCTATAATAAAACTCACAGGTGCTCCTGTAATCAGCAAAGCAACACAATTCTGATTAAACCAGGAAGAAGGGATTCTTTTAAATATTTTACTTCTGCTTCCAGACATGTAGAAAATGTGGGTTTAACGTGGTAAATTATGTTTCTTTATGTCATTTTTTTCCTGAACTGGATGCTGTGACAGCAGTCTGCATTTCATAAGGCATGACTTCCAACTAGCAAAATCTATGCTCAACAGGAAATATGCTCCACTTAGTCCAAATGTTCTGAGGACATCAAACATATTTGTATAAACATGCTGTATCATAATTGAGAAGGTTGCTAGTACTTGGGATTTAGACAGCACTTTAGAGCTTCAAGGTGCTGTACAAACATTTAACTTATTTATTAATTTTCTAACTAGGGACATAACCTAGATTTAGTTAGAAGAAAGCTGTGGATGAGAGGAGGCTGGGTAAACAGGTTTATCATACTTATGTAAAAGACCATACAGAGTCCTCTTAAAGGTGCTTCCTCACCAAAACAAAAAGGTAAGACATCTCAAAAGCTTCTAATCCCTGATGGGTAAACTAATAGGCAGTTCTATGAAGGCCAGTTCAGACTACCAGGCTGAGGGTTTCAGAGGTATTTTTCACTGGTCTCCCCATGTTCTCCCAGAGAAGAAAATATTTCCCTTGGATTCAGTGGAATATCGATCAATATTTTCAAAAACTTCTTCCTGTCACTCAGTCATGTCCTTTCCTAGTCCATGAACTAGAGCACTGCAAACCAGCAGGCTCAGTACTCTTGCTCTGGCTTCCAGGGTTTATTACCACACTCAGGTATATTTTCAAAGGCTCAAGAGTTACAACCTAGATTTACAAAAGTATGTAGATTTGTAATTCCTATTAGCTGCATAACATTAAGCAACATAAATAGCCTCAGTGCCCATCTCCAGAAGGGTTTTGGTAAGAATCATTTACTTCACAGCTGATTTTTGCCCAAATTACAAAATTGCTCTGAGTCAAACAGGGTGCAGCTAAAATCATCTGACCTCTATGGGTTTATGTTCTGACAACAGAGGAGAGTGAAACTCTCATCTGATATAGGAGTGTCTCTGCAACTTATTACTCTTTCATTGGCACATAGTAAATTGAGCTCTGGCAATAGCAATGCTACTGGGAAATAAAGATAATTAAGAAACATAAAGCATGCCATTCTTCTTGAACCCAGTTGGAATCTTGGTTTTCTGTGTCTCTCATTGTAGGATTATGAGTCTGGTTTTAAGTTTGTATTCCCATAATTTTACATAATTGACCATTTGCAATCTTTTATAATCTAAAATGTCTAATAACTATGCACAGAAAGTGAGCCCTTTCCATAGTATTTATAAATATTTCATATGAACTGGAGTTAATACAATTTATTTATAATGCATGGGAGGCTGCAGTGGGTTTATAAAGATAATGTGTGTTAACATGCAGTCATGATTTAATAATCAGGGACTAATTTCTAAAATACATACAGAAAGTGGCTGGTTCCAGTAATTGGCAATAGGATCAAGAGGTGCAGATATTGACAGATGGCTGAGCTATGGTTAACACACCATACAGGGGAGAACAAGGATGGCATTAACACAAACTTCATCCTATTCATTCTTTAATAATTTCACTATCCACCACAACAAACCTAGAATAGCTTCTTCAGAAGTCCCCAGGATTAATTCCATACTCCTGCTGACAACCATTGCAGTAGAGGATGACATCACATATATTATGTAAGCACAGTGCAATAAGACCATCCAAAGATTCCCACCTGCTCAGGAAGGTACCAAGAAGCCATAAAGCTACATTAGCCACTAACCATCTATTAACTAAATGATTCAAAACTGTTAAAAGGAAAGTACTCTATCTGTTCCGTAGTGAATGCATCTCTCATCTGATACTGAGGTTGCTGAACCAATTTCCACACCACTTTGGAGATCTACAGAGCAGATGGGAGTGAAGAAACCTATCTGCAGAAGAAAATAGATAAAGCTATTGGATTCACTGGAGAACACGCATACAGCTGAAATGGACCTTCTCATTTTTATTGGTGGTGAATAAAACGATGCAGAAATAACCAAGCCAATGCAATTGATGGTGATAAGACCACAGCCACAATGAGACATCCACACACAAGTTATCATAGAGAGCCCCCAAGGCAAGAAAATAGGCTTTCCATGCTAATGCCTTTTTTGACACACAGCTCAATTAATTTCCCATACTCTTTTAGCAGCCTATATATGAAAGGCAACAGAAAAACAATTGTTTGTACTGCTAGATGTTCATTTCTTCATTTGAGGGAGGGGAGAGTGTCACAGCATATGCCACAGTCCAGACAGCCACAATACACAGAGTATCCCCATACAATTTCAGAAAGCTCCAACCCACACAGAGTAACGCCTTACCTCATCAGAAGGCTTCAGGCATCTGCCCACACAAGGTAACACCTTAGCACTTCAGAAGGCTTCCGGCTCTGCCCATACAGAGTAACAGCAAACCACTTCAGAAGGCTACAAGCTCTACCCTTCTCATTCTTTAGCCCAGCCTTTTATCCCCCCTCCTGTTGATGCACTGCACCTGTGTGCCCTCTGTATCCTTTGGTGGTTGGTCAGTGCCCCTGGGCACTCCATGGCTCATTGCTGTCAGTGCTGCTCACCTGCCCTGCACAGCTGTGCCCATTGGGGATGAGGCTGGGCCAGCCCCATTCCCAATCACCACACACTGTGTGCCTACAGAAGACCGTAACACTCACAATTAAGCCACGAGACCCCTACTGCAGTCATGCACATGCTTCCTGCCTGCAGTTTCAGCTGCACGTTGTTTATTATTCGTTATGGGATTAATCACACTTTCTATAATGTTACAGTGACAAAATTACTCTAGATATATTTCTTTACTTTGTTTTTCACTACCCAGCAACAATAAAGTGTGAAGTGTGTTAGAAAACAGTATTTCTTATGGCTTTCTTTTAAAATATGTTTCAGGTTGTTCATGTCAAAAATGCGTGTCTTTTGAACTGTCAGACTGTTGGGCTGAGCAAAACAGGGCCTTAAAATTAAAAACCAACCAAACGAAAATTAGTTCTGATCCCTATTTTAAATACAATTTTTAAATAAGAATCTGAATGGAGTAAGCAGCTCTTTTAGGGTAGTTGGGCAAGTTTCTCAGAAGTAAATGAGTGTTCAGGCAACAACTTATTACATGACATGACTTTTAATATTTCAATTTCCTATTGTAAAAGACTTTGTGTTATCTGTTTGGTAAGATAACCTACATATTTATTTACAAGAGAATGTAATTACAAAGACAAAAGAACTCTTAAGAACTAATATGAAATTATTCCCCTAAGTAAACTTACTTTCAAGCTTTAGCACCTGCTAAAGCTTGTATTGCCTTGGCTCTCCTATGAGTATTTATTTAGCACACCCTTCCTGCTGATTCCCTGCCCCATTTTGCCTGCTGGAGATGCCTGTTATGGAATGTTTCAGCAGGGCCACTGCAGACTCCAATCAGAGCAGCACATTTATATTTCCTGTAAAAATACTGCTTAGCTCCATGCCATTGAATAGATACAAAGAATAATATATTATGACACTCTATAAAAATGTATTTTTTAAAAGTTGCAATGTGTACTAGTTGAGCACACAATGTTTCTCATTTTGGATATAATTTGTGATTTCAGACATCTGGTGAAGCATATGAAAAATGAGAATGCATATTTTAGTTCATGTTTTTGCATAAGTCAGAAGGATATACATGGCTAATACTTAAAGTGACAACTGTAGCTGATATTGATTAGGATCTGCATGAAATGCTGGGCAGGACTGGAAGCCAGTGGCAGATTCCCCATTGAGACAGATGGTAATGTCAAAACATGCTCTCCAAGCTCCTGAGAACCCAGCCCCAGATCTGCTGAAATCAAAGAGCCTGAGAGGATAGATGGTCCAAAGAACACCTGGCAGGCAACTTTGAAAGAGCCAGATCTGAACCCTGCACACACAGAAAGCAGTTGTAACTTTACCACCAACTATAGTATGAATGCTAGATGCATCCCCTTGGCATTCAACTTCTGATTTTGGAAACTTTTCTTTCTTCCAATTCTTCTTATGTGTTTGGGAATCATTCTGAAAAATATTAATATTGTTAAAATATTTGCTTTCAGAGATCCTTTGTACTTTCTCTTTTATCAGCAGACCACATCCATTGCCCAGCTTTCCTCTCTTAACAATTCCCCAGTTTTGCTTTTCTGAAATTACTTGTCTATTGCTCATAGTTCTTTTTAAACTCTATTTTAAAAGTGAAACCTCCAGGTTCACATCTTTTTCTTTCTGTACATGCCTTTTTGGAGCATAATACAGTGAGTTCCCATCCTCTCAGGTCTTGAAATCAGTCCTTGGATCCCTCAAAATGTCCAAGCTCAGAGGAGGGGAGGGCATGTGTGATGTTTAATATAATGTCTTTTCAGAGCATCAAGGAAATGAGGAACAAGAGACTAGGAAAAGGAAAGCTTACCCTTGGGAACATTACTTTTAAAAGCCCTGGAGAAACAGACCTCTGAGAACAAGCACAAGAAGCCTACAGAGGTGCGCTGCTCTGCGGCCTCAGCTCACGAGCCTGGCATGGCTCTGGTCTCCTCCTGCTCTTTTTCATGCCAAGGGCCAAACTCCTGCAGCCGTTGTTCTGTGGCCTTCTCTGCTCCACTGCTCCTGCAAGGAATGACATCCCTGTCCTGAGGGAGGAGGCAGGGCTGAGAGCCCCGACTGCTCTCCCTCCCTCTCCAGCCACACATGCCTGGGGCCCAGCACAGCCCCAGCAGCTGTCCCCAGCCCGCTGTCACACACAGCACACACCATCCTGGAGTGTGAATGATCCCTACGGTATCATTTCACCTGGGACAAACATTTGCCCTCCTGCTCATTTTTTCTCCCACGTCAGGTGGAAGCCCTACCAATGCATGGAAAGCAGAGCTCTCCAAGATGTCTGAGCATCTGCAGCAGCCTGGGTAATCAGTATACACCACTCAGGTAAACTAGTAAACTTTTAGCACAAGAGAATACTATCATAATGATGTATATGAGAATAAATTTGTAAATATTACTGATCAAACTTCAGATCAATAGATGTTTTACATACCAGAGTAAACATATAAACTCCACTGCCAACTTGAGCTTTTAATCATTTTATTCATTTGTGGATTCATTCATCTTTCTATAATCTGATGTATTGGTCTGGTTCTCCAACATAAAACCCATTATTGCAGCAAATGTCGCCATTTTAATTTGTAACCAGTGTCCCAGAATTTTTCATGAATTAATTGGACAGTCTTGCACATTAAATATAGTAATAAATGTCTTGCAATGCAGGTGAAATTTAAATTTAAAATATAAATAAATGGTGAATATCCTGATATTTATGTTTAGTAAGTACACAAGTCTGCTGGAGAAAGAAAGCAACTAACATCATCTTGGCCCTGACACCCTCTCTAGTACTGCAATGCTGAAGGCATTGTACATCTGTGTGAAAACGAAAACAAGGAAATTAAGCCAGGACTTCTCTCAAATGCAGTTTGGAAGAGCCATCCTGGTGCTGGAGAGGCAGCACCCAGGGCTCCCTCCCCTGCAGCCCATCCCTAGGCCATAAGGCTCCCCACTGGGTTCTCATTTAACTCAGATCTTACAAGGATGATGAACCCTTGCCTATCTAATCTCCTCACCTAGGGAGCCAAGGGTGGCTTCCTCAGCCAGCACCTACTTTTCTGTGTCTGAAGCACTACAGGTGAAATTCCAACTCCGGCACACATCAGTTAGACTCTTTTTTTTTTTGGCAGAAGAGCCATCTGTATGCCAGAAAGACTTAGACATCTTTTTAAAAAAACTAAAGCACTCGCATCATGCAAAACATTGCAAGGACACAGTGTCACCATCTGAATTCACATGACAAATACTTCAAATCCAGAGCAATGTATAGCTTTGTTTTTACACATAAGTAGATGACCTGTTGTTAGCATGGACTTGTAGTATAACACAGCTTCCTCTGGAAAGTCAAGATATTCTTTTTGGAGTAAAAACCAAAATGCCATTTTTAGATGTGCACATGGGCATAGAACCTTTAAAAAGAGACTAAATAGTAGAGCACCTTTTAATTTTATTCCCTCCCAAACACCATAGTAAATAAGATAGCACTTCGAAATGGTTTGTATAAGTTATACAGCTAAATTTTCACACATGAAGAAAAAAATAAAACTGTTAATGGAATTTCTTTCCAATATCCTGTTATATTGAGCATAAATACAAGTATCAGACACATCAATCATTAATTCCTATTGAAAAATGCTGAAGGAAACTTCAGAAATAAAAGTACTAATCTCATCTACCAATTTGTGTAGAAAACCATTGTTCTGAGCTGTACAAAATATCAAAAATATACAAAATATCTGTATTATTGTCCACATATTTCTGATACTAATCATATTTCAGTTTGCTAAAATCTGTTGTGATGTGTAGACCCTATGCTGCAACCTAATAAAGCAACTGAAATTATCATACTCTTAACAAGAGATTCAGCTTTTCAATAAATGAAATGGCCTTCCCTAAAATTCATTATAAGTAAGCTGTTAATTTGTAACTGCAGAAATCTGGTGACAATTACAAAAGGCTCTTGAAGTTACTGTTTTGCCGTAATACAGCAACACAACCATTTTCATAGCAAATCCAGTCAAACATTTAATGTTTACATCATTGTAAACTTGAAAACATAATTAGTGATCTATCCAGTTACCTAGAACAGTTGGATAGTGCTGCCCTTCACTGGTTCATAATGGTATACCACAAGTCAAAACTAATGGCTACCTGACAAAACTGTGGCTCAGCTGCATGAAAACTGAGTTTTCCCTACTCCTCCCTTCAGGACTTCCACATACCTATCAAATGAACGCCCAAAACTGCCTCTTCATAATCTAAGTTTTCAAGTAATAAATGCTTTTATATACTTACTTGTGCCTTTCAGCGGGAGGGATAAGACAGTTGCCAATATTATCCCTGCCCATTGTTCTTGTATTTTATCCCATGTCAGAGCACTACTGTAATCCCCTCCTCAGTGTTAAATTATGATTTTCCTCCATGAAAGAAATGCCTCAATAATAGAATAATGAACATTTTTGCTGGAATGTTTCTATTACATATTAAAATATTGGACAGACTAAAAGTGGTACTAATAATGTCTGTAATTGTGTAGGAACAGGTGGGATCAGGTAAATAACCAGTAGTTCTGAACATGTGCATTTTGACCTGCTGAGAGAACAGAATATAGCTGGTTGAGCAAATGTAATAGTCACCTATGTCCAAACATTAAGTTTCATCTGGGAACTGAATTTAGATTAGTTGGTTGTTTCATATTAGTTGTCATATACATACTGAGACCTATGTGTCTTTTAAAAAGTGATTTTTCTAAAGGTAATACATTTAGGATAGTATTAACAGCTAGAAGGTGTCTGATGACAGATGATGAATGACTGCTAATTACTGTATGTATTATATGCAGCAAGTCCAACCTTAGATGCATAACTGAGATGAGAGCAATGCTCATTTCTGTACACAAACATAAGCAGTAGTCCCTGACTCCAAGTCCTGACAAGTCTGTCTGCTAAAAAAAAGCCCAAGTACAAGAAATATTTTCAAAATATAGAATCAAAAGACAGAACCTCCATTTCAAAAACAGGCTCAATATTTTTTGACAAATAATCTATTCCTATTTATAATATATTGTGTTTACTACTATGTTTGAAAAATGGCTGAATCTTGCACTGGTGCTGGCCATTTCTAGAGAACATGTCATTTTTAAAAGCCTTTTTGGAAGTGCAAAAAAACCTTGCTATGCACTTTTTGAATCAATTGTATTGACAGCTGTACCCTGTGATCACCCATGTGGGTAAGCAGGCTCCCCCAGAACTCGGTTTGGTTACAGCAATGGGAGCCTCCATGAAGCTCTGCATCACTGTGTGTTTCCAAAAGAGCATCCAGAATTTCCAGAAAAAGTGCCCAAACAGAAGGTGAACTGAGCAGACAGAAATTCAGAAAACAGGGAGTTTTGAAAACTTTCCTCCAAAGCACCTTGGACAATGCCATTTAGTGAGTTTGTCACTGTAAAGATGGCTGAGTCATCTCAGCCCAGTTACTCTGCACTCACCCTTCCTAGGGCACCTTACTTTCATTTGATTAATAAGTGTTGGCTCATGAACAGCAACTGGACTTTTATGATCTTTGTCTTCTACAGAATGCATAATGATAGCATGAAAACACTTCAAATAAATCTCTTATTTCATGGTGGAATATTAAGGTTTACTTTTTCTAGAAGGTTTGACAAATTTCTGAGGACCCTTATGTCACTCCCACTACTAACCACAACCAATGAACTGTCAACAAAGACAAGAGTTAATGGCTGGAATAGTATAAATAAAAGCAAAACAACCATATAAATAAAAGGTCTTTACAAAACAGCCTGATAGAACATCTCATGTTTTGTTAAGCCTTTGGTGTAAGCGCATCACTACCTTTCCCAGAAAGTCAGCTCAGCCTGCTCTGGAAAGATGGTTATTTCCTCTGCAGTTTAGCAAACCACAGTTCCGGGTGGCTTCCCTGAAAATGACACAAACTACATTGCACCTCCTACCAGAAATCAGTGCTAAAATACCATCTAATTTGTTAGCCAGGGTTCCTGAGCACAGCCACAGCTTGCAGCCAGCGGCTGCTGCCGGCTGTGCTCACACCGTGAGGAAGAGCAGTCACAGCGGAACCGAGAGCAGGCGCATCCCCGGCTGCCAGGTGGGACAGCCATTAGTGGCAGCACAGCCCCAAGGCTTTGTCAGGAGGGTTCTCAGCTACTGCTGGTTTCTAGGAAGTGATGAAACCTAAAAATACTGGACTCTGGAGGGAGGAATCAATAAGCGACAGAAGGGTGTACCTCTGTCTGCTACCCTGAGCCACTCCAGTGTCTTGTTCTGCACAGCATTGAGCCATTCCCTGTCCAGCTGCAGCTTTGACCCCAAGTTGGTCATTTCCTTCTTTTCACTGCAGAAAAGGACTGATACTCTCATATCTGATCTTCCCTCCACTGCCGGGATTTTCCACATTTCTGTCTGTATTTTGCTTAGGATACAGCTGCAAAGACTTTTTTATTAGCCATGTTCCTTTTAAAAATAATTATCAAGTATTTTTCTTTTCTTTAAAGTGTGAAGTATTTGTTAATTGCAAAGGAAAACGTTTAATTTAATGACATATCTGTTCACAAAACAAAAAAACAGTGATTGAAAATAGAATGTATGCTGCCACTTTGTGAGAGTCATTTACAGCACAGAAAGACCACTTTGGCAGATACATTTATGTCTATACAAGATTAGATTTCGCATTTATTATGTGCATGTGGCATATTATTAATTATTAACACCAAAAATAAATGTTTATGTTTGCAGAAAAACAAGCTGCTAAATTCTGAAAAAATATTGTTGAGGATTTACACATTGTGTCATGTATGTTATGTAAATGGAACAGCAGAGATTCAGTATTTATTATTAGAACAAGACATTTTTCATTCTGCAAGTGGAAATCCAGGCTATAATTTACATGCATCTCTGAATCAACAAGTACAATACCTAAGAACAACACTTTGTATAAAAAATAACTGACTTTGCCTTCTCACGGAGGGCACATCTCGTGAAAATTCTTTGCCTGCATTCCCTGGGGAACCACATGGGAATTACAAAAACACTGCTCTCAGGAGACTTGAAATGGTCCATTTTCTACCTTAGACCTGAGGAAAAAGTAATGGGGTCCCACAGCCTGCTAGCAGGAAACAGTCCCAGCCAAATGAAAAATACTGCTGATGAGGGACTCTTCCTCCCAGATTTCATACCTACCCTATTTCAAGATTTCAGACCCCAATGTCCTGTTCAGAGAAGCTCTCAGCCCTGAAACATCATTGGGAGAGATCTCCTTACCCTCTAAGGAGAAGAAGTCATTATCAAGCTGTATGGAAATGGAGGCAGGAGTAGGATGACTCGCATATCTCTTGATGTAGTGTTCATCAGTGTAACATCATACTCCCAGCTGGCTGCCCAGATTACCTTACTCAGGGGCGTGCCTCCGCAGGCCTTTCCCATTAGGACTTCCCAGGCCTGCTAAGCTGGGGCTGCTGGTGCAGAGTGCTGTGATGGAAGCTGTGGTCTAGACAAGGCACCTGTAGCTGCCAGCATTTTTTGTTCTGTCACCCAGCCTGCTCAGAGAAAACCTCTTACAAACTGTGCTGCAATGGAGGTTTTAGAGCAAGGGGTGACATTTTTTTCAGTAGCCTCCCTGTCCCCTGCCCTTGAGCTATGCTGAAGCTTGAGCAGTGTCAAAACACTACATAGGGATGTCTGTATATTCACTGCTTCACTGAACAGAGGTCAGGATTTGTCCCCTGCCTGTACAAATCACAGAATCATTCAATGTCCTGAGTTGGTTGCTAGTTCCAATCCTCCTGACATGGGCAGGAACACACCATCCACTAAAACAGGTTGCTCAAAGCCCCATCCAATTCCTTCTTGAACACTTCCAGGAAGGGGGCATCTACCACTTCTTTGGGCCACCTGTTCCAGAGTTTTACTACCCTCAGAGTAAAATATTTCTTCATAATACCTAATTTAAATCTATCTGCATTCAGTTTAAAGCCATTTCCCCTTTTCATATGACTATATACCCTTGCAAAACACCTTTCTTCAGCTCTCTTGCTGTTGGTCTCCTTTAGGTTACTGGAAGGTGCTATAAGGTCTCTCCAGAGCATTCTCTTCTCCAGGTTGAACAACTCTAATGCAGAAACCTTTTGATTTTGTCATTTATCTAAATACAATTTTCCAATCATTCTGCTGTAAGCACTGGAGGCACTAAACATGGAAGCCCAAAACAACACTCAAATTCTAGACAGCAAATTGATTTTACAGAAGGCTAAACTACTGTGGGCAAAGCAGCAATAAAGTGGACAGACGAGATCTGCCGCTGGGAGAATTTGCTGTTTCTTGCCATTTCTACCCCTGTCTCAGCTCAGCAGTAAGAGGCAGGGGCAAATTAGCACTACTCTTGCTCTCATCTCCCACACCTTTTGCCTGCTGCTCTGCAAAAACTCCTTCAGCTGGTGACAAAAGAGGTCAGAAATATATATGCAGTGTGATGGAGGAGCAGAGCAGCACATGGAGCAGGTAGTGGCTCCGCAGAGCAGAGGTGCACAGAAGCACTGAGCTGCTCTCTGCACAGCAGGACCCTTCCTGCCACCACTCAGCCCCAGCAGCTGCAGCCACTGCCTCCTCTCCTCTGTCCTGCCAGGGCACTGGCCCCACCATGATCAGCCACCAGCATGCTGAAACAGCTTCAGGCAGGGAAGCTCCCTGTGTCTCTGGATACATTTCCAGGGACAGCTGCTACTTCAGGCAAAGCCAGGTACTCTGCTACTGCCCATTGCAGCAGTACTCTGCTGTGGGGAAAGGCACTAATAAAATAATTCTGCTGTATCATTAGAGGTCAACTTGGACTACAGCAAGTAATAAAAGATTCATAATGGCACATGAGCGGATGCACTAAATAGCCAAACCACAGCTTGAAAACATGCAAAGCTTGTTTAGATTTAGGACTTGGTTAAAAACTTGCAGTTCAGCTGGTGCTTCACCAGAAAAGTTTGCAATCAGCGATATCACTTCTGTACCAGCAATTTATGCTGCTTCTAGTATAAATTATGCCTTGCAGCAAGGAGTGTCCTAATAGGCATAGGTGCTCCCATGTTCAGGCCAGTAATCAAAAAATAATCCTGTTCCCTGATTCTGTTAGGGGCCAAAGCCAGCTATTACTGAGAAGACATAAGAAATACTGCTGGAAGCACTTTCAAGATAACACTTTCCCAGTGTTGTGACTTTCCATCCTTTGGTATTTAACAACTGCTAAATCTTAATTTTTAGTCAATTGCCAATCCTGTGAGGCAGGCAGTGGGACCTGAGGTATTTTTAAATATTCCTTTCAAACTTTGGTTAATCTTATCTTCTGTCTACATATCAAATCTGCTTTAGGAATCCTGTTAAAGTCCAGTCTCAAGGTGCTGTGACAGTGAGTTGCCCAGCCCATTTATGTGTGAAAAATCATTACTTACTACTAAAAGAGTTGTCAGAAATTTAGTACAGGTATTGGCACAGTATTTTCAGTTTGGTTATAAAAGCACTGTCCCTTCTCCCTTTAACTCCAGCTTGTCACTCTAAAAAGAACAAAAACAACACAGATAAATCTCTAGCTGTTGAATTCCATCTGCATTTCCATCCTTTCAACAGCCCTTGACAAAGAATTTAAATCAGATCCCTTTTCTCTCATGAACTTAAAATTTGGCTGTAAAGTTTGGCCACATCCTCAGACTAGACTTTATTTTTGGCCATCATTTTTACCAGTAAGGCATATCTAATCTCAGACTTGGTGACACTGCACTCAAACCAGCTGCTCTAGCTTTGATCCAGAAGAGACCAATACCATTAGCATGAAGAAGTTAATGACATTTGACGTATCAGATGACTCGGTCTTGCCTTTAATCTTTGTGGCCAGCCAGACCCACCAGGCAAATAATGGACTCAGGAGAGAGGCCAAAGACTTTGCACAGAGGAGAGAAAACTTCCAACAACTCACATCTCTGGAGGTGAGGTTTAGGGCATGTGACCAGAGCAGCATAAGGTGCAGAGCAGGTGTGAATGGCACGCTCCAAGTACACCCCTGCCAGTGGCATTGCTGTGACATGAAGAGCTATGCTCTCCACACGTGGAAAGAAGGCATCCTCTCCCAATTCAAGTCTAAAGCAAGACAACACTCCTCCAGCACTCCCAAACCACTCCCCTCACCGCACCTGCAAACAGCCCATCCAGCCTGGCCCAGAGACGGACAAAGCCACCACACTCGGAGCGCCACGAGGCAGCGGAACCCCACAGCTGTCACAGGCAGCAGGGCTGCTCCGTCCACATGTGCCACTGCAGGGACTTGGCTCAGTGTGTACAGTCTCTTGCACTGCGCTGTACAGCCCACCATCTGTCTAGTAATTAGGAAAACAACCCTTTTCTTCCAACTGCAGTGAAAACTCTGCCCCTCTTCTTTACAAAAGGCCCTATGGAGCCTCGATGCCTGACATGCTTCCAGTTCAAGTGGGAAGAAAAAAATTACTGATTTCCATCTTCTGTCCTTTTGTACCTCAGGGACCAGGAGGCTGCAAACAAAGCAAGAACTGCTTTTGGGGATTGAAAATCCCTGAAGCTGGTTTTTACCACCCCTTTGATCATTCCTGGCTTTCCCACACAAAGAACTTTTCCATGCATGTGGTACCTGCACTAACACGGCCACAGAGATTCCAGAGCATGAATGGAAATGTCAAAACAACACCACTGCCCACACAGAGAAACAAAAGCTGGGAGGAACTAGGAGGCATCTTTTTTTACTTTGCTGGGTCACCTATCTTAGGGAAAAGAAGAAAACTGTCCTTCCTAATGGCTCCTGCCAGTTATTTCCACAACCCACCAAATTCCATGGCTCAAATAGTGAACAAATTTCTTACTCTTCCATAAATCCCCTGCCTCATTTCATCTGGTTACCTACTGGCATTGCAAACTGCCAAATTTTGTCAACAAAATACAACGGCACTGTTGCCTACATAAATACATTTAACACTTCTTAACATGCAAAACACGCAAACAAACGATAAACGCAGCTTCTGAGCGTTCACAATGCAGCCAGTGTCCCACTGCCCAGCGCTGGCAGCTGCAGTCGGTCAAATTCAGTAACCAGGTAGTTGCCAGGAGTAAGCACAATTCCTGCATGGGACTTGCTAGTCATTAGTTTTAGATACTGTTTTGTAGCTCGGAGAAATCTAAAAGGAAGAAGTGCGTGCGCCTCTCGTTTAAGCGACAGAAGTAGAGGGCGTGCAGGAGGGAACGAGAAAGCATAGCAGAAGGAGGAGAGCGGGCTTTCGCGTCTTTCAGGAGCCCCGAGGGGTTGATACGGGGCGGGCGGTCACAGCAGCACCACAACAGGACAAGTCGCGCTCCCTCCCTGTGTCGGTGGCACTTCGGTGCTGTAGGCAGAGGACGAAGCGGCGCTTCCCCGGCGTGCCCAGCACTGCGGAGGGACCCTCCGGCGACTTGGGCGGCACGCTGCCCTGTTCCTGCAGCCGAGCGCGGCTGCGGCGGGGCGCTGGGGTCAGCCCGCCGGGCTCGGGGCTCGGACGGCAGCAGCACGGACAGCACCTCTGCCTGTGCGTTACCAGGCTGAAGCCGAAATAACACGGGAAAATTAAAGCCACTCCAGCGGGCACGGAGAAGCCACAGCCCCGCCGGCGGCTGGGCGGCTCCCGCTCGGTTCGGGGCGGCGGGTCCCGTCCCGTTCCCCCCCCGCAGGGCAGGCGGCGC
>VYZP01061248.1:6060-54688 GCA_013400635.1 Hypocryptadius cinnamomeus | reverse complement strand
CGCCGGCGAGGAGCGGCGGGCAGGTCACTGGTACCCAGCCTAGAAACAGTTCCTCCCTTGCATCGGAAATTGCAGGCGGCTTTTCTAAACATTCGCACGCACACAGAACCCCCAAAGAAAACCCCTCATGGCGGTGAGCAGCGCAGATCAGCTAAACGCGATAAAACAGATGGTTTTCTACTCTCAAAGTTGGTGCATGTGCGGTTTTGGCCTCTGATTGATACACTTTTATTGTTCTGCAATCAACTTTTCAATACTCCGGATCTGATGTGGTAGGAGCCAGCATTACTTCTACAGAATTGTTAGCAGAGACAGTGGAACAAGCGGTGGAGATGCTTTTAAAGAGGGAATAAGTCACTGTCTTGCCTAAGGACAATGCGGTTCAGGATGAGAAGCTGTGGCCTGGGAAGCCCATCAAAGGGAAGAAAACCACAGCCGAACTTCCCCTGGCTTGTTTTTTGTTGTGGTTGTGGTGGTGGTAGTAGTAGTTTGTTTTGGTTTATTTTCGTTTTGTGCTTTTCATGGGGAAAAAATAAAGGTTGATTTCTGGTATATTTCTGTACCTTAAAAGGATGATTACTAGAGAGTTTTGAACAGTTAGTGGTGATACTCTCATGGAGCTATGAACTTTGTCTCAAACCTCTGACATTGATAAGCAGCACCAACTTTCTAAATATTTATGTAAAATACAGCAATAGCACAGAACAAATTCAGCAACCGGAAGGCATTCATTTTTGAGCCTGAGAACTTTCAGTTAGAGAGTCATCAGCTCACACCATAACTTGAAAGCTTTGTAGCCCTATACTCTGGATACACTGTGTGATGAGCATGCACACGCTTCACCTTATTGAGCGTGAAGAATCATTGAAAAAAAACCAAAAACAAAGCCTGTAACTTCCCCAAATGCTAACTTAAATTCCCAGAGGAAAAACTTGCAGAACAGATTGGTGCTAGGTACAGAGATATTTAAGGCAAGACGCTACAATTATAAAGATGCGAGAGGAAAAAAAGCAGCTATGTACTAAGGCTCTAAAATTTAAATAGCTGAAATGTTTTTTACTCCATATTCTGACAGCTGATGATACCTGGCAAGCAATGGCAGTGGTAGTATGATGTGTCAGTCAGCAAAGAATAATGTGTGAAAACCAGAAGTATTTCAAGTATAGTGCCAAATCACAGGGGTTTGGTAGCTGTATTTTATTTTCTTTAATTAGGTATTGACATTTTAAATTTCTCCTGAGGCTAAGAAATCTTTTTCTGCTAAATAGTTAAATAAGCTGGATAAGAATAGAACCTAAACTTTGATTGGAACAGCATTTGAGGCCAAAGACACCAAAGCAGTTGCTTGAGTATACTGCATTTTATACAAGTATTGACAGAAATAATGTGTATTAAACACAGGTTCCCTTTTTTAAATAGATAAATAATTTTGCCTTTATAAAAGGGATTGGTTTGTAGATGTACAAGGTTCTCAGGTTGCCTAGGTGTAACATGGTATACAACACGAGGTTAGTAAATGTAAGTTGCATGAGGGTTAGTTCTGTATTCTAATACACGTTATTTCCTATGCTCTAAACTGGCTTTAAATAATTAACTGGAGTGGACTCACGGTCGCTTTTTACTTGGGCTTGATTGGATCCATTCATCTGCTTAAGCTGTTTGGGATACAAACTTGAAACATGTTTCCCTTGGAAAAATCTGTTCTGCAGCTGCCGCTGTGGGGAGGTGACAGCCGGCACTCCTTGCCTCGCTCAGTTGTTTCAGCCAGTTCTCCTCAGGCAGTGTAGTATCTGCTGCTGGCTCTCCTTCCTGCTCGGGTGTGCTGGGGGAGTATGCTCGATCCAATGCATGGTCAGTGTGGGAGGTGGTCACTGTTTTATTACCTCCTTCACGTTCCTGTGGCTTGCCAAAGAGAGGCCCAAGAGCCCACCCCTATGGATCTCACAGTGATTTCCCAGCAGGGAGCTCATGCAAGACATCCAGCCACTGTGGTTTGTGAGGAGGGGAAGGGGATGGATTTTCACAGTGATGGAAGTCGGCAAAGAAGGAGCGTTTGCTAACAACCCCTAATGAGACCTGAAGTTCTTCCCTGGCACTGATGCTGCCAAGATGCATTTCATCTATTCTGTAAAGGGGGTGTCTCCTCCATCTGCAGAATTAACACGCTGCATGAGCTGTGACTTCCCCATCTGGAAAGGGGATGCATGTGCTCAGAGCCTCCTCGCTGCTGATTTCAGTCTGGGGGTCAGCTGCCATTCTTCTCAGATGGCTGTGACATACTCACTTGTGGCCAGAACGACCGGCACTTCGCAGGCAGAGCAGCGCTCGGAGAGGAAGGCAGGGAGCAGATGTGGCCTTTGCACCGGTGCCTCCCAGGTGCCTCCTAGTGTTTTCCATAGTGCAGAGGCTGTGGCACATGGGAATGTTCAAGGCCCCAGCGCTGCTGCCCCACACAAGACGCTGGGAGCAGTGTGCTCTGGAGGCTTTGCATACATTTGCTGAAGTCGTCCCGGCAGTTTGCCGTTCCCTTGCCCTCAGCCAGCAAGGGTGCTGATCCCTCTTTGCCACCTCCACGGCCCCCAACACCCAGGGTGTGCGACGGGCAGGGCAGGGCGGAGGGAATCAGGGCATCAGACAGTAGTTACTAGTGGTTTGATTACCTCTTTCTAAGGTCAAATGCACAGGCATTACAGGGGACAAAAAACCCCATTGCTGTGTGTTGCCCACAGCTAGAGGCTTATCACTAAACATCTGGTACAGCTGTAAACTTCAGTAAGGTTACTCCAAACATTTTTTCTACAAAATAATTCAAATAGCTATGACCTTAGCAATAGGGCACTGAAATGTAAAATGCATATCATAAGTGACTCTGCAGGAACAAACAAAAGCAAGACAAATCATATAGCTCCATCAGAAAAAAACCTGGCAGCACTCAGCACATGATCCTTAATGTGCTTTGGTCAATATCTTTCTCTATATCAATGGAAGCTCATTAAAAGAAGATATTGCAGACTAACTGAGCCATGCCATACTAGTTCTTGCCAAAGCTTGACATTTTTAATACATTAATAATATGTCTGTAATGTAATGGAAAACTATTAATCAGAACTGGTTATATGCCAGAAATTTAAGCTATAATTGGCTGCTTCTTGTCAGGAGTGTCTGTTGTACACGGCTACAGCTGCCTAATGCTCAGATGTCTTGCACTCCTCTGCACTTTTTTCTTGTCAGTGCACTAAATTCAATCGATGTTATAGTCTATAATTCTGTGTAACGACCATCATTATGACTGGCTTACTTTAATGAGAATTCGTTATATGGGAAGTATTTTAGCACAGTGTGTTAAGGTAGCGGCTTGCTTCACATTATTTAGTCCTACCCAGTCCTGTTTATTAGTGGATCTAAGTCTCAGCAGTTATAAAAGGTTACAGGTAACTAAAGAGCTAGAAAGGAAGATATTAAAGAAATTTTTTTTTTGTCTGAATATACAAGCTTGCAGTCTAAAGATAATTACACTCAGTAGCTTCTTATTTCTACACAGAAAAATTATATTTATTTATTTACTTACTGTTTATTCCAGCTGTGACCAAGCCATCTCCAATAAAGGGTATTTGATCTGCTAAAAATTTAAAATAATTTGCGGCCTCATCCAGCAAGGAGTTGTTCCCCATTTTCATAGTGACATAGTTTCCCATAACCCTAAGCTATGGGCTCTTGCAGGTGCATTTTTTTCCCCTTCAAAATAGTAAATACATTGGAAAGGAAACACAGGGGAAGAAGTTCTTTAGAGTGACACGGAAAGTGTTCTCTGAATTACTGAATTCCAAAATAAT
The DNA here is from genome assembly GCA_013400635.1 of Hypocryptadius cinnamomeus. Classification (NCBI taxonomy): domain Eukaryota; kingdom Metazoa; phylum Chordata; class Aves; order Passeriformes; family Zosteropidae; genus Hypocryptadius; species Hypocryptadius cinnamomeus. Next base: position 50,855 of record VYZP01061248.1, on the reverse strand, counting down.
ATGCAAACACTCCCACTGAAAACAAAAAAAAAAGAATGTAAGGTTGCTACAAAGCCAACAGTGCTACCCGGCATGCTTCTTAAAGAGATTTAAATTTAATTTGGTCTTAGATATTTCTGCTTTTGTGTCAAATTCAGATTTGAAGCTTAAATATGTTTGAATGAATTGAGAATTGTTACTGCAGGAAAATTCAGATATTCTCTGCGTATTCTGATAAAATACATGAGAGTTGTATGGTAACACTTGATAAAATGAATATAATGGAAAATTGCATTTACGTCCATACAGCAATTATTGTAAATTACTTTGCTATGGAAACACAATTCAACCATCTGTTGGCATTTCATGGTGTCTGTAGTTTAGTTCAGTTTAAGCATTATTTAAATACAGGGAGGCTGTTTGCGAATAGCTTTGAAGATAAGTTTTGAGAATGAATATTCCCAACGTGACACGTTAAGGAGCTTACCAGGTCACACACCTCTTCCCGTGGCTGTGGGGTGTAGGAGGGTTCATGACACTGGGCGTAATTTAAAGCTGGGAAGCAAAGCAGGCTGCAGAAAGTGGCGACTTACGGTTGTTTCTCAACATCCGTCCGGTGGGTCTGGCTAAATTTTAGCATCCAGACAAAGGAAGTGGGGAAGTGCTGCAGCGTCTGGCTGAAATCTCCTGCCGACAGCCCAGTGCCCTGGCTCTCCAACCTCGGGTGGCACAGGCTGACACAAATGCACTGGAATTCCTAGCACTGGTTTTCCTTGTCCCTGTTTAGGGTACTTACTCTGTCTTTGCACTTTTCCTCATACAGAATTTGGATTTTTTTTTTCCCTGTGTTATTTATGAAACATATATTTGAAATTGCTGGGATATAATTCTAGCATTTTATACCTGTAGTAATGTAATTCGGGAGCTACAAAGTGAGGGGATTTCTGGTTGTTTTCTGAAGAGGGGAAAGGGCATATATCTGCTGTGAAATAAGTGCTGAGTACTCAGGTACAGCCACCCTGAAACCTAAGAAAATAAGGGGGGAAGCATCCTTATAGTAAGCTACAAAATAAGCCATTATATTTATCAGTAGTTTGTCATCAGTGTGGTCAGTAAATCACAGTTCAAAGGCAAAAAAAAAAAAGGAGCAAAGCTCTTGCAATGCTAATGAGAAATGTCAAGGAAATTGAATTGTACTTGCCGTATCTTTGTTACTCTTAAAATAATAATAATAATCTAAAAGAAATATGTAAGGCTTTTGGAGCTCCATGAGGTCCTCTTGCCAACAAACTACCATCACCTGCTAGCCCTGATGCCCATCTCTGTGTCACTTGAATAAAAGAACCTTGCTGCTGCTGCCCTGCAGTGCTGGGCTGCCTGCTCCCCTGCCTGCCTGCACCATCTGGGCCATAGCTCAATTCAGTAGTTTGCTCTCCAGTTTTGCTAGGGTGAAAATACAGTTTTGGAAGCAGGAACCTCTAACTCACCTGGCACATTATAAATCTGTCTTTGTTAGAGTACAGTTAAATCCTTCATGTCAAAATACTTTTCACTGTGAATGATTTTGGTAGTTTCTTCATTCTAGCACAGAACCCACAGTAAAGGTTATCCATATTGTACCAATTTGCTTTATATTGCATCAAACCTCCAAAATGTCAACATATCGTATATTTTGTAATGCATTGATTCTTGGACAATAACTCTTAATTTTTATTGTTTCTAAAAGGGTGCTGGTGCCAGAAGAAAAGGATGATTGATGGGAAACAGACACCAGCCTATAGACACTCACCTTCTTCCTTCGGATACTGATTTATCAGTGTGTCCAGGCATCCCCTGCGAGCCCTGAACACGGAGGATCACTCAGGGTTATCGACAGTGTAGCTGAAGACCTGCAACTTCACAAATTATTATCTGCTCTTGGACATCTTTTACAAGAAGCCCTGACAGATAAGTCATAAAACGAAGGACAAGCGCTGCATGGCTGTGAAAGGCTGTCATCAGGGCCTGGGTGGCTTCTACCAAAGTCTTTAACAAACATCCCATCCTAATGCTTCACGTTTCAGTTGGAACCTATTTTATAAATATATAAATTATATGTACATATAATCTCTAGACTGCACATACGCCAGCACTGAGCATCCTTACGAAGCTGACATAAAAGGATTTAGAAATGTATTTGTCAAGATTCCTGTCACTTCACACCCTCTGGGTTACTGTATCCTCCGTGATGCAGCACTACCCTTCTGTGTGGGGACACTATGACGTGTGTAAGACTCAGATTTACACAGAAGAAGGAAAAGTATGGGATTACATGGCCTGCCAGCCAGAAGCCAGAGACATGATCAAATATGTAAAAGTGACTCTGGATCCACCCGACATAACATGTGGAGATCCTCCTGAGACTTTCTGTGCAATGGTAAGACAAGCTTTTCATTTTGCATAATTAGTGGGGATATATTTGTGATATGTGGCTTCAAAATAGAAGCCCTAGAGTGCACACAAAATTATCCAAGAAAACCTGCATCATATTCCAAATGTAAAAGGTTCTACTGTACAAAACTCTGAGCAGTACATTAAGCTGAGCAATGAGATTTTCTGCTTATGAGGACTTGACTTTATCTGAATTCAGTGTCTCTCTACAGCAACTTTTAATGTATCAAAAGACACCGGCATAAAGCTCCTATTGCACTAACCCGTAACTGGGATGGCCTTTGCCTGATCAAGAAAGATTTGAATGAACCAGTTCCACTAAAATCAGTTTAAATTATCATAGCATGGCATAATTAAGTATAATTTCCAAACAGTGAGACCAGTTGAACTCAAATTGCTAAAGCTTAAAAAATGGTGTTGGGAGTTGGCCTGTTGAAGTTTTCCCAGCTACCCAAGAAGCTGCAGCAGGTATGTATGGACAGTGCAGCTAAAATCACCTCCAAGCTCTAGCAACTACTCACAGCTTTCTTCCTAGCTGAAACTGTAGGCATTCAAGCAAACTAAGAGACCAGAGCTCCTCATTTTCCATGGTTGTAAAATAGACTGGGTTTGGAAATGTTTGGCTTCGTAAGTAAATGCACAGGTATAAGAATCTGACAGACACTATAAATGTATATACACACATATATATATGTATGTATATCAATATTTCACAACTGTGCTGCTCTCAAGTGTTTGATAGATCACACTGTGAGAAGTTGTTTCAGTTAGAGGAGATCTTTAACTTGTAGATAACTTATCTGTCCTCACACCCACAGAGGCTCTCTTTTCTTTGCAATTGAGTATTTCTGTTAAATACTGAATGGAAGATATTGAGTTCCTTGGAAAGAAAATAAGAGTTTCGTGTACAAAACATGCACACTTACATCTCTTAATACAGCACTGGAAACATGCTCCACATTACCTATATTATTTAGATTTGAAAGACCAATGAGTTCTGGTAAGTGAGGTTATCACAACTGAGAAAAGTCTACAAGATATTTATTTGCCTGTGTACAAATCATCATTGCTGGGTGACAGCATCCCCGCAGGAAGGAAATTTGCTTTTAAATGCCTTGTGGCATCATTTTCCACCACTGCTGTTCTGTAAGGAGTTCAGATCCAACCACACATACATTTAAGGCATTATTTGCACGCGTGCAGCTGCTTCCCACGTACATTATGGTAATAGCCACGTGATAAATTGTGGAGCTACATGAATAAATTACATTCACTATGAACCTTTGACTGCAGCACTTGCTCTCTGCCCACTAATCCATCTCTGCTGACATGTCTTTGACACTCTAAATCTCCAAGCAGCTTCAAGCAGCCACTGTTTAAAAACAAACAGAAGTCATGTGCCCCACATAATATTGTCTTACTGGTTTTTCTCCTTAATCTTGAAATACATTTTTTCCCTCTGAATAGTTATAGCTGTGATTTAGCACTCAATAATATTTAGTAACTCATCATGTAATGCAAAAAGTTGTTCTTTTAATGACAAAACAAAATGAAACAAACAAACCTGCACAGTAAAATTTGTTTCTTCCGTTTAGTGCAGATAAACATTGTAGCAGTTCCTACCTTAAGTAATACTGTAAGTTTCTGAAGGCCTTTGTTGTTATCAGTATGCACTCTAGTTAGAACAACAATTTTAAACAAAAAACAACCAGGCAAACAAAAGACATTTTGAGTAAATCTAAGTGTTAAAAATGGTGCCAGAACTCCCCTTGAAAACATTTGACCACACCAGGTCGTCAGAGCTGTGATGTGGGAGGAAGGTTTGCTTGGGAGTGACCTGAGATTACAGCTGTAGCTCACTTGCAGCTTAAGCCTGTGAGATGCAGAAGGCCACCAGAATCCTCACATGAAAAGCAGAGAAAGGGGAGTAACTGGGGAAGAGCGAGAGAGAGCACACAGAATGAGAGTGTGCATTCCGCTACACAAGTGTAGAGTGACTGACACACAATAAACTGTGGGATTTGTTTCCAGGATAGATGTAGATTGTACATATACACTATATTTAGATATGCATTGGTAATGGCTTGGCTTGCTTGAAACGTAAGGAAAATGACAGAAATATTTCATGTTCCTAAGGTACTGCCCATGGCTCACAGCAGAGCATTCTCATCCCTAAAAATGCTTCGCTGTCTATATGTACTATAGCTACCTGTAGGAATTAGATATTTCCTTCAAATGAGGTTTTATGTATTTTGTAGGGCTGAGCCCTTGGCATTTTTGAGATCTTGAATTTTTGTGTTCACTTTTAGTTTTAGAAAATGAGTTAAGAAGATAGCACTGACATACTTGGAGAAAGTGGGCAGTGGAAAAAAGTTCTTTCGTGTTAGGCATGTTCTTGTGCTAAAAAATCCCAAATTTGAAGTGACAAAGATGCAAAGGTTTCTTTTCAGCACGGTGAAGTGCCAAACTGGCTTATACAAATGCTTGGTTTTCTTCTTTTAAGTACTGGCTATGTGCCTGCCAAACCTGTACCACTGTTTTGTTATTGAAATCAGGTTAACGCTGACTTGGAGAAGAACAGGGTCTTTTCAGCTATTCTAATAATAAGCAAGGGTACCAAGCAGCCAAGTCTGCTTCTGCAGGATGACAAGGAGGTTGAAGCAGCCTCCTGTTTTATTTGCATGTCAGTTTCCTGATCAGTTTACTAATTTTCTCTTCACCAAATGGACTAAGGTACTAGCTGTTGAGTCTCTGTCAGCCTTTGGTGTAATATAGATTAGATCCTTGAAACAAACCAGACTGAGAATTTCATTCAAGTCCTGCTGAGAGATTATGGTAGAATCTAAGGCAGTCTGTGAGAGTAGCTGATAATAATCTGCAATAACACACAACGCAGCCGTGCATTGCAATGTGTGCAAGCATACAATACAGAGGAGATGGATGGTTAAATTGGCCCCCTACTTATTTCTGCATATTCCCCATGGTATTAAATGTTCTTATGAGTCCATGATGAATTTGTACTTTCCTTGTTTAGTTGACAGACTGAATAACAGGGCTTTGCATATGTAAATTTGTTTCAAAATATAACAGCCCTAGCTGGCAGCTAAAGCCAGCATTTGGCAGCTCACCACTTGCAGGTAGCTTTGTGGTGTCCCATCAGAACAGCATTTGTAGGTAATATGGGGAGCATGCAACAGAAAAACTATCCCACTGTTGCTTTTAGGCATCTATTCCAAGAATAACATTATCATTTCTGGTGACATTCAGTATTGACAGCTCATGAGATTATTCTGAAACCTCAAACCCCTGGAGTCCTACAATTATGATTATATGAGATTCTCAGGTTTCATTTAAAACATCATCTTTGTTTCCTTAGTCCTTCTGGTTGCAGGGAAAAGTCTGAAAATTAAACCAAGGAGCTCAAAAAGCAGAAGCCAAACAAATAATCTTCCAAATTATTGTTTGTTTAAAATCTCATCAGATTTGAAGTCATTCAGGATTTCTACATCTTGGAAAGGATTTTTGCTCAAAAGGAGAGATGCATAAAAGAAACTTATAAACAAATAAGTGGCTAAGAGCAGTTGAACACTTACAATTTCTAGATGTGGAGTGGCACTCTAGATGTGGAGATGTGGATGTGACAGCATCCTTCCAGAATAAGTAGGGCTCCTCCTGCCTACAGGATAACCAGCACTGTGGGGAAGGGTTCACTGGTCACCTCTGGCTTCCCTGTCCATTTTAAAACAGTCTCTAGTATCTCAGAGTGAGCTACATAAGCTGGCAGAAGGTGCATGACTGCTTTCTGTGGTATTCCTTCAAGGAAATTTGGACATCTTTTGTCAGTCACAGACTTGGACTGAACAGCCACAGTGTTTGAGCCAGCGTGACCCCTTCCTGCAGATCCGTAATTTATGAACTTGGAGCATTTGGCATTGCTGAGAGTGTGTCTGGCACTGTAGGCTTGTGCGTAGTTGGCCTGGGAGGAGAGAAAAGAGGAGAGGAGAGAAGAGAGGAAAAAAGAAAGAAGCTATTCACATTTTCAGGTTTGAGCTGCAGGTTTCACTGTGCAGAGACACTAACCAAATTTTGAAGTACCTGGTGGTGTTAGTTCTCGTGGCCTGCAGCATTTCAGGGCGAAACAAATCTTCTTGAAATCCCTGGGAATAACCAACAGTCAGTGAAATCTACTTCCCTCTTTGTAAGAACAATTCCACAATGCTCTGTCCAGTCATAAAGAGAAACAAATCTGACTTCCTATGATCGTCACCATCTTTTGCTCTACCAGAACAGTATGTAGGCGGCTTCTGGCTTTCCTTCTAAAACATGTGCCAGCTATATCCCTGGTAGAGGCTCAGGTTCCTGATACAGGCATCAGGAAGCTGATGATGCTGCTCACAGCTCAGAGAGCCTGTTGCCCCAGTCCCACATGCCCTGCACATGGACTGGCCCCTCTGCTGAATTCCAGCCTTTAGCACGGGGTTTGTATTCAAACCTGAGCCGTGATTACTGTGCAAATTCATCATGAATTTGACCAGGAGACTCCTAGTGGCTGTTGCTGTAATTTGCGAACTAGAGATGTGTTTGTGTTGCCGACCTGTGTTTGCAGCTCAAATGGCAACATTAAAACATAATTTTCTGTTTGTGTTTAGACCTAGATATCAATACATCCCAACAACTAAAAATGATGAAATTATCATCAGTTATAGTTGCCTGCAGCTAATTTCCTTCATAGGTTAAATAGAAGCTTGAAAAGGAGCCTGCAGATGGGAGTCCTGTGCATTTGTACAATTTATAGAGCAGAAATGCTGATGACAGTAGAAATTTGAGCCCTTGAGTGCTACTCCGTATTTCATAGCCAATCAAAACTAAATTAAGAAACAAAGATTATTAAAAAGTATTCTGCACATGTAATTCTGCCATAATATTATGAGGTGGACATTAAATTTTTTTCCCTCTGAGACTTTCAGCATCATTAATATAGCATTCCTTTAATTACAAGTAGGCTCACGTTCCTTAAAAAGGGGGAAATACTATGTAGCATAGATAGTGATACCAATATTATGTTTACTGAAATAATTAAATGAACAGATACTTTTCTGAGTAATGGGTAAATCACAATGTGAAACAAAAATTATTTTTGAAAGCATTTTGGCATTCATACATACTTTCTCAAATGAGACATTTTAAAAGAGTGTTGTGCAGTACCATTAGAAGATGCTGTTAAGAAAAAAGCTTTTTTCTTTTATGGGCTAAATTTGAATAAAAATGAAGGATTCTAAATTCTATCTGTATAGTCTTACTAGATAGCATGGGGTAGAATGGGAACAGGAAGTTAAAGATGAAGCTATTGCTACTGTCTTGTTTAAAGTGGATTTTCATAGTTGTATATTTTTAAAGTATGTACAGCTCAAAGTTACTGCAGACTTCATTTACAACATCTGCATTCATCTAATTTGAACTCTTTGGGCACGTTTAATTATTACAGCCGTTGCTTTGTCACTGTAGAGACCTTACCCTTCAGAGAGCGGGGTTTTTATTTTGGTGCCTCCTCTTAAGTCACTAAACATTTAATTGCATCGCATTTCTGATACTGTGAGCCCTGAGAGCCTCAGCCCCTGCCCGTTGGCCTGTCCCCAGCAGGGCAGGACAGCTCAGCCCCGCTGCTGGGGCTGCTCCCATCCAGCCCCACTGAGCCCCTCTCACAGCCCCTCAGCAGCCAGCGGGGCAGGAGGGACACCAAGGACACGGACTGACCCTGTCTGTCCCCCAGGGACACGGACTGGCCCTGTCTGTCCCCCAGGGACACCAGAGACATGGACTGGCCCTGTCTGTCCCCCAGGGACACCAGGGGCACGGACTGGCCCTGTCTGTCCCCCAGGGACACCAGGGGCACGGACTGGCCCTGTCTGTCCCCCAGGGACACCAGAGACACGGACTGGCCCTGTCTGTCCCCCAGGGGCACCAGAGACATGGACTGGCCCTGTCTGTCCCCCAGAGACACCAGAGACACGGACTGGCCCTGTCTGTCCCCCAGGGGCACCAGGGGCATGGACTGGCCCTGTCTGTCCCCCAGGGGCACCAGGGGCATGGATTGTCCCTGTGCTGTCCCTCAGCTCCTCCCAACTGGGCAGTGCCACCCACCAGCCTACCTGTGCCTCTGGCAGCACCTGCTGTACACTCTGCAAAGGCTCCTTGGTCCTCATGGGAAAGGATTCCTTGGTTTCCTACAAGATTTAAAAAGATGGATATACTTAATGACAGCAGGAATAAAAAAATAGTTTGGTAAAATCTCTGTTTTCATCCAACTGGAAGCAATCTAAAAATTAATAATTGCTCATAAATCAAAATTGAGGATTAGTAGTAAAACAGATTTGCATTTTATTCATTATCACACATCAAGATGTTCCAGTAAATCTTTAACAACACTGTCCAGTTGCTTTTATTTTTTTCCTCCTCAGTTACACTTTGGGTACTGGAATGTTTTCAAGCCTGAAAGAAAACAAAAGCACACCCACAAAGTACTTCAGTTGTTAAAAATATTTGAGGGTAAAACAGGGTTCCTAAACAAAATAAATGGTTTCTACATATTTTCAGTTGCAGTTTTAAAGCACATATCACTAGTATGTGTATAAGAACATCCTTTTAAGGAGATTTATATTTTGTAAATACACTTTCTAAAAGCATCTGTTAAGCATTTTCTAGCATTGCCTTTATTCCATTACTACTTGCTCTTTCAGTTTGGTTTGTTTTTCCCCTGAAGTTAGCTGGGAAGAGTGGACATTTTTAGACAGTTACTTTAATAACAATTGATCTTAAAAGCAGGGAACTGTGCTAGGGGAGATTGTGGCTCTCTGGAGGAGGTTCTTTAAAATACCTGAGCTGGTGCCTGCCCCCACTGCTCCCTCCTCCCTGGCCCCCCCAAAGCACTGAGGTGGGTATGTCGAGGGAGATACCCAAGTACTCTGTGGGAACTTGGAGTTTTGGCTTTGTTTGAGTATGGAACCAGCAACACCAATTTTATAAAGAAATAAATATCTTCTGCTATAAAATAAATTCCCAGACATCCATGTTGAATGTGAATGGCTTGCTGTCAGTGCAGTTGGACCAGAAACATCCCCTCAGCAGCACCTTTGCAAAGTAAAATAATACTGCTTTATAAATAAAATATTTACTAGACCTATCATAATTTGAACTGTTGCTGGTGAGGCAGAGGTGATCTCTAGCCTGTGGCTCACTGCAGGGAGACTCCTGACAGATTTGCTGGGGTGCAGGGAGACAGTGCAGTACAGCAGCACATCCCAGCTGGTGCTCCTCGGCCAGGGCAGGACAGCACATCCCTTCTGCGCTGACGGGAGGAAGAGCTGGGTGACCCCATTTCTTCTCTGCTAGAAAGCCTGAACTTAGAATTTTTTCCAGGATGGCAAATCCTCCTTTCAGCAGAGTGACCTTTGCCTCCCAACCTGCCAGTGTCACGCAGGCAGCCAGGAGGAGCAGAGCTGCAGCACCACCCCCTCAGTTTGCTTTTGCACATTTTGGTCAGGGGCACCATGCTCTCAGTCCCAAGGGAGTGTGCAGCATCAGGCTTTCCAGGCTGAGGGTGCTGTACAAGGACCATGATATTATATTTCTTCCCACTGTGGTAGACAAGTCTCAGAATGTGAATTTTGGCAGAACTGAGCAGAAATAGTTTTATGCTGCTTAGGTTTGTCCAAATTATCTGGATAAACATATTTTTCCATCTTCATTTAGTACCTGAATGTCTCTGAACCCCAGAGTTTCATGTCTTTTTCTTGCAGAGCTTGTACTTTGTAAAAGCTAAGAATCACTAGAAACCAAATGTAAGTTCCTGAGGCACTTCCATATATTAAAATTTCCATTTGTAAGCATCTTGTTGAAACAAAGCCAGGTGAACTCAGCTGAGAATTCTACAAACCTAGTGTACACCAGGACAACCATTCTGGTGAGTGGGCTCCCCAGAGTCCTTTGAGAAGGAAAAAATCAGTAAGTTGACTCTCAAGTAATGATTTTAACATTTAGACGTTTATGTTACTTATAAAGCATCCAGTCCTAATGTAACCCAAATCACCTTCATTCATTCAAGAAAAAATAAATGTACAAACTTAGACAATAATCTGCGCTTCCTTCCCTTCTCCTTTACGCCAGGAAGCAGAGGGGGAGAAATACAGACAGGCATTAGCATTTCCTCTTGACAAAGTATGGAAATTACCCATCTCATTATGTGAGGATGAAAACCTGTCATCTATTTTTACCCACCGAGTTTAGAAAGGGCTGAATCTGTGGGAGCTGGTCAATTTTAGCATGAGTACCACTGCCACTTTTTTTAATACTGATACTGCTGTGCCAAAACTGCCATTTTCAATACGTAAAATAAAATACCTATTTAAGAGTAGCTAAAACCGGATGAGAGATCTGTTAATCCAAATATTTCTTGACTTGTTTCAAGGCCTATGAGTACTGGCTGGATATGAAAATAAAAAATAAACCCAGATACTGTTAAGGCCATTGAGTGATGAGATGCAGATCCCTGTGTACACTGGAACACTCATCTCCCTAGTTAAAAAATAGGTAGCTCTGTACCCGATTTACTTGTAGAAACAATGACTGTTGTAGAAATTTTAGGTATGGAAATTTGTTTTTTCACAGGTCACTTGTGGTGACATCATCTTGATCTACAAGTACAAGTACAAATATAGCTAAGGACACAAAAATCCTTGGCATTGAGCTGACTTGGCAACATGCATAAGTGATTTCATGTAGCTTTGATGTTTGATGTGTTGTATTTTCTGGAAAATGGTTCTATTTCTTATCTTTTAGTTCTTTAGGCAGATTGTTTATATGGAATTTAGGAATAAAAAAAGGGGAGGAAAGAAAAGGGTGCAAATGAATTTTAATTATATTTACTACAAGCAAGAACTTGTACTATATCAGGGATATTTTATGTCAGGCTTCAGCCCAGAGAGAATTTTTATAGCTAAGTATTTGCAAAACCTCTAAAAGAAGACACCATTATGATAAAAGGAGCATTTTCTTACATGTACGTGCTATGTATTTTCAACATCTTGGTGCATTTTAGATTTTTATCTGTAGAACTGTCACGAGCCACATTTTAACTCATCAATTTGATTTTTACCAGCTACACCTGCTCATAAGACATTTTCCTCCAGTGACAACTAGAAACAGAGCTACTTGTGGGTGACATTAACAAGTGACTGGGGGTGGGGAGATGGTAAAAAATAAATAAAAAGGAATAGCAAACAACTACACAAAATCCCTCATCCTCTCAAATCTGCAATGTGCATAGCTGTAGGAAAAACAAAAAGTACAGAATGCAATCTTCTATCTGCTAAAACAACTTTTTCTACACGTGCTATTTTCTTCCTCTTATTTTTAACACAGGCTTGCAGACTGACATGCCTCTTGGCTTCCTTGACCATATGGATCTGCCAAGTACTATGAATACTGTAGGGATAGCCTGCAGAAATATCCTAGGAAGGTGTCTCACTTCACAAGGGTTGATTCAGACTTCCAGACATGTTAAGTAATGGGTTTAAGGGGTTCAAGCATTGTAGCTTCCCTCACTAAATTAGTGGGGTAAATTTTTGCCAGCATGTTTGCAGCTGAAAACCTTATTTTCCTGAAAAAGAAGTGGGATAAGCATTTGAAAATAAAATGTTAAGAACATAGAAGCTTTTTGTCATCTGAAGCAGTGGCTTTGATTTTTTAAAAAAGATACACTTCAGTAACTAAAAGGAAATTAGAAATGACTCATCATGTATATTTCATGCCTAAGAGCTACTGTTTGACTTTACATCAACAGGACTTAAAATATGATCTTCCATTGAAATTAACGTGTCCTGTGTTAGGCACCAGAAGAACTCCTACTGACAGCAATGGATGGCGACAAAATGCAGCTTCCTTAGTAGCAAGCATTATCCTCTGCACTGTACCAGTTTCAAACTCTCAACTAGAAACCATAAAACCATCTTAAGTTAACTGTATGCCTTTACATTCTAATATTTTTCTTGTCAGAAGCAATTTCACTGAAGTTCACTTATGTACAGCATTTTCAGTTTTAAAATCTTCTTTACTCATTTTACTGGTGCTGGGGTTTGGATTAGTTCAGCCATTGTGAGCTTCAGTGCAAGGCTCTTTGTCCCCAGTGACAAAACAAGTTTTGGGGAATGGGACATTATCCATCTTTTCTTGGTTTTGGGGCATACAAGAATACACTGAAAGCATCTAGCTGGAAAGTGCCAGCTAGGCTACATATATAGAATACATAACAGGGTTTGCATATTAAAATATTCTATTTTAGCTTTATGCATCTCATGGATTATTTGTAAATAATTGAAAAGGACAGAAGACTATTATTGACTAATCTTTCCATAGTTCTCCGTAGCTGCACCATCATTACTTTTAGCACTCAAACATTAGCCAGGCATCATCAGTCATGAACTTCAAGTTTTATAAGTTTAAAAACAGGTCTCAGAAAACACTACAACACTTGTCCTTCCTTTGTTAATCAGACAAGGGGGTTTCAGCAGAACATTTTGTCAAATTTTAAGCCTTGACAGAAAGTCTGCCATTTTTTCAGTGTTAAACAGTGGACTGGTGTCTGAAATGCCACATGGGGTTGGTTTGAGTTTTTTGAAGCCATACAGACAATTGTTTTCCGTCTTCTACAATCTTCAAGTCCTCAGCTGGTGTAAAGTGTACGTACATTTAATGGGATGGTGTGGCAGGCAGCTCTCACATGTCTGTACTTGTGCAGTCCATGTGGCCCTCCAGGGTGCCAGCCCCTCTCTCCCTGTCTTGAAAGTGGTGGAGAAAACAAAGACTGAAGAGAGACATGGAGAGTTGTTCCAAAGAACAAAAGAGCCTGCCTGCCTTCCCTCTGGTTGCATGCCTGTCTTGTCACACCTTTAATGTTCTACACCTTGAGAAGCCACCAGGGCTGATGGGCTTGTTCTTACATACACTTCTGATATCCTATTTGGATAATACTCTTTTTGGAAACAGTACAGACCTAATCTGTGGACTTTAGATGGGTACAGGTAAAGTGTTTTCTAGAAGTATTCTAAATTTAAAGAGCTCAGCAGTAGGATGGGAAAAGATTGTGCAGGAATGCTGGTTGGTTGATGAGGACCTGCTCACCATGCTGCTTTTCCCAGGTGCTCACTCTCTAGACAGCAAATGCATTGCAGGAGCTCAGAAAAAGCAGGCATAGCCCTTTTACAAGGCAGTGTTTGACGCTCCCAATCAATAACAATCTGGCTAAGAATTTGAAGTAAATCTTGTTCTGGTGATTGTATCATGTCAAGGGCATCGTGCTACTAAGTGATGGGTTTGGAATAATAAAACTCTGCATAAGATCAGAAACAAAAATCAGAAAGCAGCAGGGCACCACTGAGCTTTACCTTAGTAACAGGGGCTTTTTTCAGTTCCCATCCTCAAGGTCATTACACCTCTACTAATGCAACCATCAACATCCTCCTCCTGTCAGGCCAGTTCTCATAACTTCAAAAGAAGATTTACAGGAGCTGACCAAGAAGAAAAATGTTCTTCACAAATTATTACAGGGACGAATGGCACCTGTGCCTGTGATGACCTGTTTAACACTTTCTTGATGACACCACCATACATGAGCTTCTCTCAGCTCCTGTCATGTAAGCCACAGTTGACTTTTTTGTCTTTCAGCTAGCCAACCACCAAGGCCACAGAAAGCAGATGTAAGGGCAATGCTGAGCAAATCTCTGCTGTCACTACCTTTACTCTTAGTAATTGTTTTCTTGATAATTATGATTGTGCAGGAATGCTGGTAAATCCTGTATCGCAGGAAAAAATCCTGTATCACAGGAAAAGCAGAACAAGTTTACTTTTACAGTGATGAAATAAATCATAAATTGGAAACACTTTGTAATTCAAAATTACACCTCCTAACCAAGGATCAGGTGCACAGCATTTTGCTGCAACACATGTGAACATTGGCAGTGCAGCTCTAGCAAAGAGAGCTGCTGAAGAAGAGGACAATAAACCTCCTCATCAGAGCTAGTAGGGAACCTGTGAGGGAATGCTGGTCTTGGTGGACACCCTGCCCTTTATCCAACACACACCAGAGTGTTCCAGGGGGTGCTGCAACCCCCCCTAAGCGAGCCATGCACACAGCACACAGCAATGTTGCCTGCCAGAAGATGGTAACAGAGATCCCTCCAGTCTCTGTGTGGAACTTCAAGGGTTCCTGGATAGTTTTTTTCCAGTAAAAATCAGCCTTTTGCCACACAAGAAATGCATGAGATTCTAAAAGTATTGTCACTGAGACTTTGTTAGAAGACATTATCTGGCCCATAAACACCCCAGACAGAGGAACTTGCAATTAAGTCTGCAATACCACTGTACCTGCCAACACAAAAACTTATTTCAAGGCTGCACATTGGAGATCTTGACGTACCAGGTGATGGGGTTCGGTTATTATTGGCTTTAATTACTTTTAAGTCTTCTGACCTAGGTTTCTTAATGCTCGATACAGAAAAAGCAGTACAGATAGTAAGCACAACAAAATACAGGCAGACTTTAGAGCTAATTTACAGAACTTTAAGCTAATGAGAAATGAGAGTCCATTCGTACAATGTCTTTGTCTCAGTGTCTTATTCTGCAGTCAAGAAATTCACAGTCATTTAGAAGCCATAGAAAAGAGCTATTTTATGATTTGGTTTGGGTTTTTGGTGGAATGTTTTTAGCTTTTCCAAGTTTGATGAGTCAGGTTTCAGCTATTTTTTAAATATAATTTTCTTTGTTAATTGTATGTGCAAGGGTCACAGAACTAAGGTTGTAAAAAAAAAAAATCTAATTTTAACCTGCAGTTGATTTATGAAATGATACTGAGTTGCTTGAGTTTGGGAAAATAACATATACCACTAATAATCTCTGGGAACTGATTTAACACTGTATTCTATTGCAGTGCTAGGAAGAAGCCAAGGACTTGTAACAATCTGTCATTTGCAGTGACATTTTTATTACTCTTTCAGAAAGGCTGTGCTTTAATTGTCTCCTTGCTTCAAATCAACTTCTTAGTTTGCTTTAACAGTATTTTTTTCGCTGTAGCTACCATTGCCCTTGCTATAAGAAACCTAAACTCTCTGTATATTTCTGGCATGGTAACTGCCAACAGGAACAGGAGCAGAGAACCTACCCATGTCCTTCTAATTTAAGAGAGTGAAAATGCTACTGACTGCAAGTCTCATTTTCATGGAGTTCACACCAAATTCCTTGTAGACCTACATCGCAGGCAATTCCCCCTTGATTCACGAGGATTGACCTGAGAGAAAATCCATCAAAATAATACACCATTTTTTCCCAGTTTTGTGGAGTTTGCAACAAGCTGCCCAGTGGAGAAATAGCTTTGCTTTCAACTATTATAAAGAAACTGCAAGCTCTTAATTTAGTAGCAATGTCGCTAGTGCTTTAGCATCTTCTGCAGTGTGCCTCCAACTGATGAACTGAAGCACAACTATAAATAACGATGATGTCTTTGTCAGCTTGTGAGAAAAAAGGGCTGGATTTTGGTTTTGTTTTTTGGTTTGGTTTATTTTTCACACTTCCTGGAAGTGCATGTAGTAAGATATCTCTAATCTCTTCTTTTGCTTAGTACATAGATTTATCTCTTTGATGGGTTAGTGAATCAAACCACCAATTTGTTTCCTGCTGGTTCATGGCTCAGTGACCCATGGGAGCACTGCCCTAACATTTTGTTATATACAGTGGGCACCCCAAAGTTCAGTGATTGCATCAAGTTTTCAGCTTTACAGTTCAGAACTCTGAGGTGCACTTCCCTTTCCAAGTGAGAGGCAATTTCCCTCCACCCCTAAGTGGACTTAACAGAACCTGGCCAAACTGCATTCTCAGACCTCTGGTTTCTGTGCATTCCCTATCCTTCACCACTCTGTATTTGATAACTAAGAAGTTGTCCAGGGAACAAATGGCTTTGTTCCTTTGGATGTACCAGCTCTGTATTTTAAGAGAGTACCAGTCAGAAATGCATAAAGTTTCACAAATTCCCAGATTGAGGACTCAATGCAATGATGAAGAGGAGGGACTTGATGTCAGCTGTGGCAGCATAGCTGGTCTGCATGCTAAGAGATTTTAATGAAGCAGATGAAATCCATCCTGGACTCTGAATCACATACACACTCAGGCAAAATATGATTGGAAAAAGAAAAGAGAATTAATTTTCAGGGCTTGCATGCCTTCAGATTTGTTTGCTTGAGTATATTTTTGGAGGGTAATGTTAGATGCTAAGGAGAAGTTACAGCAAGGCTTGTGACTAATGGATAAGATGCAGTATGCTCTGTGATGCTATGAGAAAAATGCTGATGCAGTTAACTGATACCAGAGAGATAAAATAGCACCAGCATTGACAAAAAAAAAGCCAAACTGAAAGATTTTGTCAAGTTTTTGAGATCCCACCTTGGCATCATTTTAGAGGATGTTTCTAATTAATAGCCACAGAAATAATTGCTGATTAAATTGTCATACAACTCAATTAATGAGGTGAAGGAAAAATAGCAACGTTTTCATTTTAATGAGATGTCTGCTCTCTCCTCCTCTCTACTATGCATCCTAATGTACCTTGCTGTCTGCAGTGACTTGGGGCTTCAAGGCTTTGCCATTTCTTGGCAATTCTGTTCTCTAATTTCTTCTGACACATGGTGCTTAAATCCACACGAAATGTGAGGTGAGGCAGAGAGGATTCCTGCAGACTGCCATGCCATAAGAGGAACACTTATTTGCATTATTCATTAGATAAACGCACTGATTTGCATCTCATTCTGGTCTCCTCCATTTCCAGGCAGGGGATGGAGACAATTCACAGAATTGCTGAATTTTTAAATGATATTAATAGTGTTCATTTGGGATTAAGTCTCCATTGTCTGCTGCCCTGTATTTTGTCCCACACTTACCTTAAATACCTACAGAAACTAGATCCTTTTGTTCTTTTAATAGTGAACTGTGCCTATTTACTGCATAGTAAAAGGGTGCTAATTTGTTTATCATTGCAATTTTGAAAGCATTTATCAAAGCCATAATTCAATGCTTGATCATTATTTGTGATTATTGCAATCTTTCTCCTTGTTTTTGAGGTTACAGTTCAAAAGCAAAAGCTTGTAAATCGACTGCAGTGATCTGACAGCATCTATAATTTTTTTGCCATTCAGTATTCTTGAGCAGTAAGCTTTTAAGAACTACATGCCTTCTGTTAACTAGCATGTTAACGCAGTAAAGTTGAGAAATAGTATAGCCCTAGATAAGCATCAACATTGTCTCTCTCTCTTCTAAGCTTTATGAATCCATTTACATTATGCTTAGCATTAATATTTGATTCAGAAATCTATACTGTAAAAAGCAGAGAATATCACAGTTCTGTCCTCAGGGTGTTGGGGAAGGAAGGTTAATTTTGCAGGATGAGGGTTAGTACTATTGAGTTCTTTCATCCTGTTATTAAACACAGGATACTGTCTGAGGAAATTGGAAATTTTAAAGGACTTAAACCAGTATCATTATTGCAACAACACTTTTTGAGAAAACCCATATCATAAACACCTTCAGCTGCTGCTGCAACCCAGAGGCATTCCCTGAACCACCATTTACCTCCAAGGACAGCAAATTGCAAAAACAAATAGTGTTTTATTAGCTCAGTGGGTTAGAGCATGGTGCAGACAGCACCGAGGTTGTGGGTTCAATCCCTGTATTGGCCATTCACCTAAGAGCTGGACTCAATGATCCTAGTGGGTCCCTTCCAACTCAGAATATTCTGTGACTTTCAAAGCCCTCCTTTACACCTGCTCCTGCACTGGGCTGTATATTGCCCAAAACTAAGGACAGACATTGCCGCCGTTTTAAATAGCTTGGACCACAATTGAAACACACATGTCAAAAGCAATTTAAAAGTTTTAAGGCTGACTTAGGCATGTGTTAAGGCTAATGATTGTGCATTATTTTTGTTGAAATTGTTGCATGGCTCTCTGGCTGATGCTGTAGCTCTCCGATTTGCCATGCTAGACAAATTCAGTTCCTGATTTAGAAGGTGGGAAACGCAATGGCCCTGAGGAGCAGTCAGTCAAGACACTTCATCTGAAAGCAGGGTTGTGGCAGAAAATACAATTGAAATGGCATATGAAAATGAAACCAGTTTATATTAGGACTCTGCCTATTACACACCTTAATTATAACTGAATTTGCCACAAGTTAGTGACAGCTGAATCTAAACAAATCACCTAGCAAATGTGCTGATTGCACTAACCGCAGTTGTTGTCAGGGGTGGAAGATGCCATATGGCTCCTCTTCTCTACCCAGGTCAAAATATCATTAGGAAGAAGCTTAACTACATTGGCACAAATGAGGAATTAGCCAGTCTGGCTTTCCTCCAGCCTGTGGGGTGTGTGCATGTCCCAGGGTCTAGCCATTCCCAGGCACAGTGAGGGGCCACCCAGATTTTTCCAGAATGTACTGAGTGGAGGAGTATCATGGTACTTGAGGACAAACAAAGGCAGCTGGTGCTCAGTTGCATTGCTCAGGCACAGCTTAGCTCTCCAAGACATGCCCAGATTATGTTTGGGCACTCGGTGAAAGGAAAATAGAATGTAAGTGACACCGACCGCAAAGCGGGGCAGGGAAGGAAAGGGCTGAATGACGCACGAGCCGCTCCTGCAGCAGGTGAGGTTGGGTTCGGCCACAGGGAGGGCTTTCTGTGCAAATGAGGACGGAGTCAAAATCCCAGGCAGTGTATTTGGTACAAGTCTCTTAAAGTTTGTACAGCCTTTTGATTTTGTGAACAGACAAAACTGTAGTATAAATCTTCAGTGCCATGATCAAGGTGTTGCCCCTCAGATTGCCTTTTGATTTAAGAATCTTGTCCATTTACAAGTATTAAATGCAAAACCAGTCACTAAGAATAATGCAGAAGCTACTGCTCCTGCAAGAGCCACAGAGCTAGCTTGCTCCACCACTTTGAAATGAACTTTTAGCACGTCTGTTCTAAACTGTGTGATGCTTTTCTAGGTTGCACCAGAAGTACAGTTTATGCTATATTAAATTGTTATTAACTATGAAATGTCATCCAAAGTATAATGTTCTGCCAGTTCGAATTATATATTTTTGTTACGCTTCTTGCTTTGAAAAATACACATTTGAAATTTTTAAGTGTGCCAAGTGGGCCAGATGCTGCCCTTCAGAAATAAAAATTGCCTTAACTGATTCTGTGATGATTTGGGTTGTACAAGAGCCGTAAAATTTCTGGCAGACTTAAAATATCTTTCCTTGAACACTGGTCCCACTGTGCTGATCTTGCTGTCAGCAAGGGTTTGCAGATCCTCAGTTATGAAACACCTTGTCACCACTCACCCAGCAGCCTGCTCCTGCTTTGCTGTGAAGTTTGCTAAAGCACTTTGTCCACATTTTGAACTATAGAATGTATTTTCTAATGATTTTTTAGGAAAACGGTTGTGGGAAGTCCTGTGATAAAACTCAGGGTAGCTGTTCTGAAGGGTATTGCAGAAAAGGTGGATAATTCATTATGCAGAAGCTTTTAGATTATTCTAAACAATATTTACCCTTAAAAATGTCCTTGTCTAGTGCAAAGTGAGGAGAGCAGCTGTTCAAAATTTATTTTTATCATCACTCTTCAATGGATATTAGACGTCTTTCTCTTTTGGGGCTTGCCACAGTGTCCCTGATGAATTTACTGCACAGCTCTGCCTCATTCATTACAAACCACCTATTTTATCTGCCATGGGCTTCTCTGCACTGCCTGAAGCACCTCTGAGTCTAGAGCAAGCCTACTGAAGTCACTGTGGAAGCATCTAGACCCTTAGTTTCTCCATACTGCCTTCACCATGTTAAGTAGACCAAAAAAAACCCCAACTTTTGGTTGGTTTTAGGATGGATCAGAAGATTTTTACTGGCACAGGAAAAATTCCTCCAGTGGCAGAGGATTGGCAAAATCAGCCCAATGCCATCTGCTCTTTGATCCTCCCCCTATTTCAAAAGCTTATTGAGGAGATTGGCCATGCCAGCAGCTGGAGGACATGGAGCAGGCCTGAGAAAAACCCTTCCAGACAGTCAGAATGCTGGGACTTGAATAGCTAGAGTACCCTACAGGATGCTCTAAATTATGCCTAGAGTTCTTCCAAGTCTTAATCAGGATGAAATGCTCTTTAGGACCACTTTTCTCCCTCTTCATTTGTGATGAGCATAAACTGCAAGCCAAAATACATGAATTTGCTCCACACTGTAGGTAACAATTTCTACAGTATGTTCATAAATTTAAAAACTGAATTTGTTTCAAATAAGCTTCAAGAATGATAACTGAAGTAAAAATTTTGACACCTTTCAGATAGAATAGAATCATAGAATCACTAAGTTTGGAAAAGACCTCCTAGATAGTTGAGGCCAACCTATTACCAAACACCACCTTGTCAAATAAACCACAGCCCTAAGTGCTACATCCAGTTGTTTCTTGAATACTTCCAGGAATGGTGACTCCACCACCTCCCTGGGTAGCTCTTTCCAGTGCTTAACTACCCTTTCAGAAAATCTTCCTCATGTCCAACCTGAACCTCCCCTGGCACAGCTTGAAGCCATTTTCTCTTGTCCTGTTGCTGTTTCCTGGGAGAGAGGCCAACCCCCACCTGGCTACAGCCTCCTTTCAGGTCATCTTAAATGGCAAAATGTCTTCCCTGAGCCACTTTTACTTCAGGCTAAACACCCCCAGCTCCCTCACTGCTCCTCATAGGACTTAGTCTCTAGACCTTTCACCAACTTTGTTGCCTTTCTCTGGACATGTTCCAGCTCCTCAAAGTCTTTCTTGAAGTGAGAGGCCCAGAACTGGACACAGACCTTAAGTGCTTCTTGGTACTACAAGAACATTAGTCATTTGGAGCACAGAGAACTTTACAGGCTGCCGCCCTTGTAATATGCCTCACTAATTACTGAGCTGATCCTCATTTGTTCATCCCTCACGTGTGGAATTCTGAGAGCTGCATCAAATTAAGTTCCAAGTATATTTTCAGTTTATGTTGCGAAATACCACTATTTCAGCTAAAATAGAAGAGGAATATTGCTTTCCTTCAAGCAGTTTGAACAACAGTGCGAGGAGCTTACATCTGTTACAAGAGGAAAACACTATTTTTGTGCATTTCTGCAAAGCAGCCAGTGGCTAATGGACAGGAAGTCTTTCTGAAAGTTTTGCAAATCTACATAATGTTCCTGAGGACTGGAGTGTGCGTTCGAATCACAGATTTAACTGAGAGAAGAAAGGCGGAGGCATTTGTGCAGCCAGATAGCTCACTGTTGACTGTGTATCTGAGAAGGATCAAAATCACAAGTCTTGCCAGCTAAGAATAGCATTATTTTAAGTTTAAAATACTCCCTTTATGATGTTTCCTCTCAGTTCATAGCACATAAATCAGTGCTGTTTCCTGCCCTTCACAGGAGACCTAAGCATTTGTAGGTGTTGTGCTGTGATAAATGTGGATATCTGTGAGTGCATGGAGTTGGTCCCTTCTCCAGAGCAATGACTCACTTGTAACCAGGGTGCCTGACAGAAATCCTATAGAGGCATGAACTAATCTAAATTGCAATGACCAGAAATAAATGTGTACAGTGGTAGCTGATTATACTACAATTTCTTACCACAAGCGGAAGCACAGAGTTGTAAGACTGCTCCTGAGAAATGCAGTCTCTGACGGACTTTCATTGAACTTAATATTTGTGTTGTGGAGCAAATGCATCATGGGGGTACTCTCTAAAACCCAGAGACCTCTGACTCAAATAACATGATTTATACCATGATCTTCCTGTTCATCTGCAGTGCCTATGCCAATCCATGTACTTCCAATTCATGTCCTGTGAACAGGAGCCAGCACCTGCACCTCAGCTCACACCAATTCTGTGGATGAGCAGTCAACTTCCCACGGCAGTGCACTGCTTCTAAATGCTTTAGTGTGCAAGCTCCTACTGAATACTGTGATTAAGGGTTCTCCCAGAGGAAAATTAATATAAGAAAATTATAGAAAACCATGCTTCATGTTTCCTTATCTATCACACTGTTCACTCCAGGTACCTTCAAAAGAATTAAGTGTATATGTATATTTTTTTAGTGCTTTAGAGGTTATACAGGAGATCACAGAGCATTAAAGTTCCTGCTTTCATATAGAATTGTTAAAAGTCAGTCACAGCGGTAGCTTTCAAGGACTAGCACTTACTTTCCATGCCAGCTAAATTTAGGAGATTACTGCTATAACTCAGGCATTCCAGTTAGTTGTATTTCTTTTTTTTAAGTCAGTGGTGCTATTACAGCAACTTAATCTATTTGCATCTGTCATTTCTCAATACATCTCCTTCAGCCAAGCAGTCCAGATTTTCTTTGTCTGAAAACCTTTCCATGCTTCTCATCCTTTCTTTGTCACAAGGTAATCAGAGTTCTCTGAACATCAAATAGCATCAGAACAACAGCAGTAACAATGTCTAAAAAGTTGTGGGAGTCTGCAGGGGAAGTCAGGCAGAAAGTAATATCACACTCTGCGTCGGCACTTAATGATGCATCATTTCCATAAACTTACTGAAGATGGGGGTTTAACTGGTTGATTCCCATGTGAGCATTTTCTATGTTGTCACTGTAAAAATATTTATACAAGTGTATTATTTAGGGTAACATGTATTTATGAGCCCTTCTTGTGCTAACAGCATGCTGTCCAAACATCTGGGTGATCCCCTACCCCAAATGCAAGCTCTTATTTCATGGACAAGTTGTGAAGTACGGGGAAGTGAAGAATCCACATTAGTCAGCATGAAAGATACTAGTTGTAACAAAGCACACAATTAATATTTAGTACCATATTTCCAGTTGCTGAAAAAGAGGGCCCCTTTAAGGAGATTCATTATCTCATTTCACTGATTTTTATGGAGAACTCCTCCCATGCGTGAAAAACAGCATGAAAGAAAATACTAGGGTTCCTGTGTAATAAAAAAAAGTGTAAGTAAGTAAAAACCAAACAGGTAAGGAATAAAGGCTCTTATCACCAAGCAGAGCTATGAGGGCAGCAGTGACTGACTGATATCAAACTTAAGATGAGGAGTATGGCAGGAACAGCTAGTGAAGGGTTTCAAAAGTGAGGGTGAACAGCTGATGGCTGATGGGATGGAGGAGTATCTGGTGCTGGAGTGCAACAAGAGCATGCAATGAGCTAGAAAAACAATCTTAGCCAAAGCATTCTGGATTTTTGGATGGTTATCAACAGGCCTAGATTGCATTTGTCAAGGCCAGAAAAAAGGTTGTTGCTGTAATCAAAACACGGTATGGGAAGGGCCTCAATGAGAGTTTAACTAGGAAGATGGATAGGAAAGACTGTATCACAGTGATATGATAGTGATGCAGCATGGAAGCCATAAATCATCTGGCAGAGCCAGTCCACAGCAAGGCCAATTAGCCCATGATGAGCACTGCACTGCCAAAGCGAGGCGTCTGCTACCCAAGCTATCGGGTTTTTAGCTATCACAAGAACATCTAAACAACAGATTTATAGCTAGCTCAGTTCTCTGCTCTGTGCAACTAAATACAGTGGAAACATATTTAGCCTAAGTGTGACTTTCCAAATTAATCCACCTGACAGGCGGGAGGTACAGCAGATCCTGTTCGCTTTAAGTCATTCTTTGCAGAATGTTTCCTGCAATCACAGTTTCCCTTCTCTGCAATCCTGCTTTTGACTCACAGTTCCCAACTTCAGTCACTTACAGCCTCTCCTCTTGCTGATCAATTTCCCTACAGCAACCCCATTTCCTCCCCCAGTACCTCAAGTTTCAAACCAAGGGTCCGGTTCTGCTTTGTCTTCCTTGTCAATGCAAACAGTGTTTGTCCAGACGGATACTCAGCAGTGATGTCCACTGCGAGGAGCGACATGCTCAAAGGAACAGACATCTTCTGGATCTGGCTTTTTGCTGTATTCCTCCTAGGCAGCATAGTGTCATTTCTCTTGCCTCAGCATGTCAGGTTTGCCATGGCTTTATTCAGGGCAATTAAGCATATGGAGATTTCAGATACCTGCTTCCCAAAGGATACACTGGTCATTCCAAGACACACCCATCTTACAGTCATTTGGCAGTTCCAGGCTGCACACATTCCATCATAGGCCCAAATCATTCAATGAATTTACAGTAAAGAATTTTGTGTACTTGATAATATTTAGGAGCTTTCTAATGATGCTAAATGATAAACACAGGCATTCTGGAGAGGGCAAGACATGGAATCCAAAATGCTGCTAAAAATGGTGTCAAAAAAGCCTTGAAAATTCGTGCTGTGCTACTTTGAATCTGATTACCATCAGTATATTGTTTTTTGGGTTTTTTTCTGAATGACAAAAATACAAAATTATCATTAAAAGTATTTTGTATACTTGGGATGATATTTTCCTAGTTATTAGTTCAGTACCTTCCAGACGTTAAGCCTTTGAAGCAAAAAATTAAAACAAGTGTAATGTGCTTGATGGCATAAAATAAAACCTAGTTAAACATCTGTGTGAACATGCTATCAAATAGTATCAGTCAGTGAGTTTTTGAGAAACTAGAGCTACATTTACTATGAAATAGCTGTCCATAGAATGAGAAATTTAATGACTGAGACACAAATAAAATTTAGAGGCTAGCTTCAAGCATTCCTCAGCAGCTCAAAAGGTTTGTGTTTTTGTGGCTGGAGCCCATGCAAAATGTTCTGGTCAGCATTAGCCAAGCCAGAGGCCATCATTGTATTCATCAGCAGTGCTGTGGAACACTGCAGATCCTGGCTGCTGCCCAAGCACTGGTCCTACACCCCAAACTCTCAGGCAATGAAGCTTGAGGTTTGATAGAAATGTCAATACTGTTGTGCTGTGACTGCACTATTCCTGCACATTTTGGATTCTGCTTCCCCCATTATTTACCCTGTGTCCTTAATTTGTCCTGATTTCATCCACTAAAACCATTTCAACCTCTAAAGCACTTGCTTTCTTTACAAATTCACAGATTAATACAGGAAAGGAGTGAAAGACTTCAGCTCTAGAAGGGTTACCTGTTGTGTCTGAGTAATTGTGAGGTTTAGAGAACATTTGATTTCTATCCAGAATTTCTATTTAGGGTTTTATTTCAATTTTGTCTGCTTTAGACCAGCATAACCATGACTTCCCTAGAGCGATATGAAAGAAGGAACATGCAAGGTATCTTTGCTTAAGCTTTGGCACAAACTCAGGCTGTGCTTGACAAGTCAGTGGTTCATGTCCCCAAAGAATGGAAGCAAACCTGTTCCTGCCTCAAAAAAAAAAAAAAGAGGGGGCAAGAAAAACCTCTGCTCCTTTCATTTTTCTGCAGAGCTGGCACTTCAGGATGCTGAACAATTAGTGGTATGTTTATAAAAGTCATTATAAAAAGTGTTGTTTTCAGCAGAACAAATTCAAGGGTCTCACTCATCAATTTTAAATGAGAGTAGCAGGACTGCAAGGTCAAAAGTATGAGCTTATGCTGTTGCTGCTTTGAAAATGCCAAGACGGATTTTCACCGTAACTCTACTTCACTCCAGAGAAAAGCCTCCTCCATTATCTTTTTAAATTAAAATGAACACCAAAAAGCTAAGTTTTATGAACTAAGAGAAAGGACTTTGCACTGTGGCTTGATTTGGAATAATTATAATTATTGGGAAGTATTTTTCCCAGTACCCTTCCTGTCTCTAATTAAATCCATGGAAATGCCTCATTTTTTTGGTTATTGCCAAAGTGTATTGCAAAGTCACATAGAAATGTGCAATTGTAATTTCATTAGAATTGCATTTCTCCAGGCTATACAGGTGCAATGAAAGAAGAGGTAAAATTAATTAAAACTGTGGACATGTTTATACCCACCAGGTGTCATAAAAGGTAGTGGCTCAGACATTTTTCAAGTAATTAAGCAGACAGTTCTGCTTTTTCTGATGAGTTATTGCCCTTCCCTCTTTAATCTGTGTAAGAGATTTCATGGCAGAGCTATTGTCAGGTGATGGGATTGCTCTTTACAGTCAGCATCCCCCTCACACTGCCTCTCGTTAATCGAAATCACATCATCGCTGCAGAGAGGCAGTGACATGCCATCGGCACGTTTCCAAAGGCAAGCTCCGTGTGCCAAGCTCTGCCCACAATTTAGGCTAAAAAGGGGATAACACAATTTTCAGTTTAACCATATTTGGATTAAATAGCTTGAGTGTTCATTCAGGGCATAGCACGTCTTCTGAACATAAAGCACAGCTCTCCTCAGTGAGGGCAGCATTTAATCAGATTCATATGTGTTGGTGGTGTTTGTGTTATCGAGTTTTTTCATTCCATTTCTACTTTGTCAGGAGTTTTTCTTCTGGCCATGTTGAGATAACCACTAGTTTTCCTGAGCATGTACAAATTGCCACGGTCACATCCTCAGGCAATATTGTACATAAGACTATAATGATGGCATTTTTTAAGTTTTTAATGTAAGTTAGGACCAGGATTTTGTACATTTTCTTCCTCTGCTTTGGCAGTGGATATAAATATACCTCTTGGCTCCTCTCTTTGGGCTTCCAGTAGATAAACACAACCTCCACATCCTGCTGTGTATCCTGTGTACACAGCTCTGCCTAGGGGAGGAGCAGATGCTCTCTGGGCACAGACACAACCCCACATCTCCGGTACCGAGAGCGGAGCCAGCCGGGTTCAGTCAGCCTGGACAGAGAAGGTGACTCCTGGGACAAAACAGCGCTGCCATTGCCCCTCCTGCAGGGCGGTGCAAGAGCCCTGCTAACCCTGCGCTCCTCACAGCTCTGCTCAGCATTATTAACAGCCACAGCTGCTCTGCACCTCCAGTACCATCCCCAGCACGTGAAAGCTGTTTTCCATCCTGCAGCCAAGGGAACAGGCTAGAGCCTGCATTCTGTAGCAAGTTATGCATTGTCCCTCCCAGTCGTGCAGCACTGATACGAACAGACAACCAAGTCCACCATGCTTTCTCAGGAAAAGTGGTCATTTCTTTTTTTTTTTTCCTTTTTCAGTTAGTTTGTATTCTGCAATTGCTATTAAGTATTTTCTAATGGGCAATTTTTAATTTTTTTTAATACTGCAAGAAAAAGAGTCAGTGTACAGATTACCCTGTATTCAACAAAGTGGAACATGCTAACTGCATTCACTTGCAAAAATCCATAACAATGGACATACTTAGAGCAAAAATAATTCAGAATGGCAATATTCACTGCCTATTTCCATTTAGAGTTGGTGCCTTCCCTAAGCTTGTTTTTTATTTAATGCTCTGTCTTTATTAACTTTTATCATTTTAATTAAATTACCTTTCATAATATTATAATATTCTCCTGCTTTCAGCGTTATCCCTTACAAGGTCATCTCTGATACATGACTAATGCATTTGACTAAAATGCACAAATAAAATATGATAGTCACATTAAAGCCTATGGGACTGTGCTGAGAATAACAACTCAGTCCAAGCTTTTAACAAATTTTTTTTTAAAAAATACAGTAAAACCTTGGAGATGAAGGATAAAGTCATACAATTCTAGCACTAAATTCAGTTTGTCTATACTTTGTACCTGCTGTTCTGGGGCTGAATTTGACCTTTTGAGGATTGAAGATGTGGTTTGAAGCAGTTGGTTATTGGGTTTTTTCTTTTCAAGTTTTAAATAGCCATTTTATTCTATTTCAGTACTGCTACAGTACTGCTTCTGCTACAACCAACATAAGTCCAGAATCTACCTTGACCTAAATGGTGTTTTGTTGCATTTGTGTGTCGTATTTAGTACCTTCTTTGCAATGCCCAGGCATTTGGTTAAACATCATAGGATTAAGCTCCATCAGTAACTAATTTAAAATACATTGCCTATTCCACTGATTTATCTCATTTCAATAGGTAAAATTACAAACAGAGCCCTTCATTTACTACTTTTGTGCAAGTCACACTATTCTCCCTAAGCATGCTCTCATCTTTCCTCCTGTAGCAGTCAGTCCAGACATCTAATAATTTCTATAACATGGTCTTGAGTCTTTTCTATTTCTGCAATGTCCTATGTCAGGTAAGGCAAACAAAAATATATTTTAAGAGAGGGTACAACAATGATTTATGGAATGACGTGTCAGTGTTTCCAGTGTTTTTATCCTATTCTTTTTGCGTCTTAATGTTACAAAATTTTTTCCCATGGAAGTTTCTGCTTCATATACATTGTGCTGTCTTAGGTTCTTTTATAGAGTTGAAAGAACTTCGGTTTACCACAGAAAATGCTTTACAAAATGTTCAGTAGGCACCAGACTCCTCAGAGCTTAAGGTAAGATACTTTGAAATCAGCTTTAAGCAAAATACAATGTGGAGATTCTCAAATTTATCAAGGAAGAAATTTTTCTGGGAAAGTTCTGGCACTTGATATTTTCCATCACTTACTGGAGGAGTTGTATGCTTTTAATTTCTTGGAAAACAGTTTGTATGGCAGCCAGGTGCTTTCAGAGCATCTGACACCAAGTGTAGTCTCTTACTGTTCTTTTGTGAAGTAAGGTAACCTTGGATTGATAGAGAGTCCTTTTTTACTTCAACTTATTTAAAGTGTCTCACTAACAAGGCATTAAACACATATTGCTTGAAGGATTTTTTTCTCTCACAGATACCAAATTTTTAATTAGAAAAAAAAAAAGAGCTGTTCTGGTGAGGGATACTCCAACACCTTAGACACACTACTGCAGCTGCCCCAGGCTTTCCTTTTGATTCTGTGTCTCCTGACCTGCTGCAGCCTTCCCTGGTGAGCCAAGTGGGCTCTGCACACAGCCTCAAAAGTCTTTAGCTTAGAGAACTTGAGAACCAACATTCCTGCACAACTGAGACACCCAGCACTGCCACTGAGGAGCTCCAGAACACATCCATGGCAATAGCACCAGCTCCAGCAGTGACTCAACATCAATCAACCCATTTCTTTCCTGCCAGCATTGTCCTCTGACCATCACCACTTGCTGAGAGCCCTTCCAGCAGTAGCTGACATGGCAACACACAGCAGAGGCTAGCACACAACACTTTCAATAGGTAACCACGGCACAAAAAGTAATGCTACTCGCTGCCCATGGAACACTATCCTTAAAAAAAAAAGCTGCAGAATTTTAGGAGAATAAAAACCTTAAGTCCTATTCAAGTAATTTGAAACTCACCTTGCTCAGGACTGACTAGAAGCCATCACAGCCTTCCAAACAGTAGCAGCATCTACAGACTGCCCTTGACATGCTTGCTTAAGCTCTTAGTTAACAACCACCATTACCAACCTTAATTGGGTAAATTTGTGGAGGTTTTCAAACAGAGGAATCATCCATGCCTAATTATCACCTCGCTTCTGAAAGCTGAGTCCATGGTGAGGCAAAGTTTTCACCGTGGCTCTCAAAAGAAGTCAACCTAAAAAATGAAGAATGAAATTGAAAAAAATAAATGCATGTTACAATACTGACATTTTAATTGGGAATGGAGTAGTCCATCAGTACTGTGTTTTTATATGATGAAAACATATTTGTGCACTGCATTTTTAGACTTACATTTTTAGAAGTAATAATCTAGTGTGGAGATTGCATAGGATTTGAAGAATTTGAAGAACGCCTCTTTTTAGAAAGTTAATACTTTAAAATGTGAAACTGGAAGCAGAATGGTAGCACCTGAGAAAGATGTAGGTGGATAAAACTTCAATAAAGAAATCAAGCAGAGCAAATCCACTGTCATCCTTGGATATCTGGAGTGTGTTCTGATGCTTTCTCAATAGAGGATACTTTAATTTTATTAGAAGTATTAATTTTATAGAAAAGTTGTATGATCAAAAATCCAAACCTATAAATAAGTAGGTATCTTGGAATAAGACACTGAAGCTTAATATTCAGTCGAGCTAACTAAATCATGGTGTTTGTACCTGTCCTCATCCCACTCTTTCCCTAGCCCACATACATGTGTTTTTCTAGGTATGGAATCACTGAATTTTTATATAGCATGTAGGCAGTTATGTATGTCATTACCAGTGTGGCAGAAACAAGTTAGTTCTGATAACTGAACTTTTCCAGTGCAATTTGCTAAGTGAGAAAAGAAGAAAACAGAAAATAATTGTAACCTGCCTGTGACTAAATGTGACAAAGCTGAGCTGTGCCAGCAAGGTCTGGAAAGCTGCAGTATGAATGGGTATACATGTCCTGTCTTGTATTGGAACCACAGTCCTCTCTCGTTGCTGATAAGACTGACTCCATCACCTCCAGGAATGGAGGCTGAAGCTAGACACACCTTTCAATAAAGCAGATGCTAATCTAATGAAGCATCTGGAAGAAAGGTGGTAATCTTACTTCTCATTATTGTTCTCTCTACGGACCACCATCTCTGGAGGTTTTCTAGTTTCACAGAATCTGATGTTCCAAGCGTCTTTTAATCCTCATTCAACAAGTGCACCACATGGCTGAGGATAGATTGTTCTTTGCAGCAGTGTCTTCCTCTGCCTGCTGGGGTTATTGCCCATTCCCCCTCAGCAGAGGCTACAGATGACTCCCCCTCTGCTTCAGCCCTGAGGTCTCCTGGTTTAGCTCTAAACCACAGCCAGCAGGGCAGTCAGCAGAGCTGATGAATTCTCTGCTGACGTGAGCAGCCAGTCTCATCTGCCGACTGCTGTGGGTCTGTGACCTCTAGGGAGGGGCCATGAATTCATCTCTCCAGCCAGAGTCACTGGGGAGCAGATGTCAGAGCCCTCTGTGAGCTGGAAGTGTCATTGTGTCTGAGCCCAGCAGCACTTCATGTCCCTTGGTTTTGGATGGGTGCATTTATCTAAACAAAGCTGCTTTTCTGGGGGTTTTTTGTGTGCGTTTGTTTGCTTTTTGGTTTGGCATTTACAGAGGGAGGGTTCAAATCCCTTCAGTACCGGTTCTCCGCTGTATCCACTACTAGTTACAAGCAGAGTAACCAAGGAATAGTAAACTCGTGCTTTCTTATACCAAGTTCTCACCCTCATTTGTTTTATATTGGCCTTGTGGGAGCATCTCAGCTAGTGCTCTCAGATATGGCCACATGGAGTCGTAAGGTCTTTTTGTTTCCTTTTCCTGGTTCCTTCCTGTTGATTTAAATCCATACACACCCTTAAATTACTGCAAGCTGTAGTCCTGCCTGTTCCACCCATGGCAAAACATAGTGTCTCACTAGCTGCAGAAACAATGCCCCATCTTCCTTCTGGACATCTTGTAAACCACTGTCAAAACTGTTTTGTGCCCCAGTCTCCTGCCAAGTCTCTTTCACATTCAGGTGATGACTTAATGTTTATTCTTCAAGATGACCAAAGGCTGTCCATGAGTCCTTGTTTTCTGGAGCACTGTAAGCTTCCTCGTGCAGCTTGGGAAGTTGTTGAAGATGTCTTGGCCATGTACCATAGGCACCTTCATCACAGGTCCTGTCAGGTGGGGTCTGACACATGATGTCTGTCAGAAACATTCAAAGGAACACCTTTCTTACAACCCAGGAGTCCCAACATGTACAGCCAGCACTGCAGCCAGATAGTATTGTGCTTTAAATAAATCATAAAGTTGCATTTTCAGGGAAATCAGTAAAAAGCCTTTTCACTTAAAGAGAAAATTATCACACTTCTTTTCTATCAGGTTGGTTTTTTCCCATTTTTCTCCTAAAATGGGTGCTTCTAAGGGAGGCGGTAGAGCCTTGTACTCACAGGGAGGCCCAGGCTCTGTCACCTGGGGAGACTGAGCTGTGATTACTCACTGTGCCAACCTCACTGTGCTGGCCCCACTGCACCATCACTTACTTGAGACAGGCAGCACAAGGAAATGTTTCCTTCTTCATTTTCTACTCATTTTCTCACTACTTCTACCTAAACCAGATTTTTGCCCTAAAGGATTCATGCCTGGCTTTGTGGGTATAGAGTATAGTCATACAGCTGTTTTAGGGTTGTGTGCTTAGATATTTCAGAAACTGTGCTTTAGTCTGTCAGCTTCCGTTGAACTTCATCAGCGAGCAGGCTAGAAGTCTGACCTAAGGGGTTTGTGTATTCATTTGTATTAAAGCCATCAGTATTTGGGCAACTCAGGATGACTGTGATTGGAAGTTCAAAAATACAGCGATCCTTTGTGTCTAGTGCATGTTATGCAGGAGAATATTTAAATCAATAATGATGCTATCAGAGCTGGAAATCAAATGCAAAATAATTCCCTGGGCTTCCCATGTATAATGACATTTGCTCTTTTGATGAATTGCTAATGTATTCTTCAACAGAAGAGCTGGCATCCCAGCCAGCTTCACTATATAAATGGCAGGATGGAGAGAGCAGGATTGTATTTACTGCTAACAAACTACACACCTTTCAATGTGTGTCTCTCTCTCTGCTATGAATTACTCCTGTTCTCAAAAGAGAACATCTAAACAAACTTTAAGACTAGTCTTTTAAGAAATTACTATTTTCTTCAAGGAAACGTTAGTTTGCTTTGTTTGTTTTGAAGTGACAGTAGCAAACTGAAACATTATCTTTTTAAATAGGCAGAAATTATTTCAGCTGTGATGCCTGCCTAATGCTCCCAGCAATTTCCGTCACTCTTACTGTAGAGCATTTTTTTCCTCTGTGTTCATTTCTCTTGTGTTTGTTTCTGACACCCTGTGCAAGAGAAGCAGCCTGACCTAACCTGCGGCAAACCAGCACTAGCAGCAATGAAATGAACTAAATCCACAGAGCTGTCCAATGGAGATGATGAAGGGATGAGAAAGCAGAGGAAAAAATCCTTTATTATTTTCATTTTATGCTGGTAGTAATTTGGGGGGTTTCACCTTTCACAGTAATCGGCTAAAACTCAGATGATCAAGCAAAGATAAATCTGAGAGTTGTTTTGCTTCTTTGTTTAATAATGTCACTGTAAGGTTAAAAAGACAATGATTTTGAGTTTTATTACCCTGAATTATTAATTTTGTGAGCATTTAAAAACAATAGTAGTTCAGAGATTTTTTTCCTAGACATACTGCTGTGCATGATTCCTTTCCATAGTGGATCCATAAAGATTTTCAAAGCATGAAGTATTTCTGATTCCCAAAGGACTCCAGCTGGAAGATGACAGCTATAAGACTGTACGGAAAACTTTATATTTGTATGGGCCCTAGTAATTTTTAGCAGATGCATCTTTTTATCTTGAGATTGGTTGATGCTCTGTACCTGTAATATTTAGGTATTTTGCAAGCATTACTCTTCGGGTGTCGGTGCAATTGTATGATTCGTATCTGCGGTCCAAGACAATCTGCGTTAATCCTGCTCTGGTTACCCTTGCTGTTTCTGCTGACTGCCACCGAATCCCACAGACCATGCTTAAAAATCCTGAACTCTGATACACAGTTCCAAAAACTTCTCACTAAAGGTGTGAGACTGTCAGAGAAGAACAAATAAAAGTTTTCATCCTCACAACCATCAGTCTTCTACTTGACCAGCAGGCAGAAAAGCCGAGTGCAGTGCCCCAGCCAGCCCTCATGCCAGCTGTGGCACACACAGCCAGATTATCTTCCTTTCGTTTCTTTTGCATGCCATAGTCATGGAAATGCATGGAAGTTAGGTGCTTCCTTCTTTTGCTTCCCTGCTTGCACCATTGCACCAGAGTCCTGCATGCACAGGATCAGACTCTTTGCTTATGTAAATCACTCAGCTCAAAATATCCCCAAGTTGTGTGTCCTCATTACCGACTGCATGCTGCTCTCCCAGCACAGAACAGTTTATAGCCAGTTTACTCCCTAACAGAGCAAATGCAAATTTTATCAGGGTGATGGATTATGTAAGAAAACACATTTCCCCCATTGATTCATTGTTTCGAAGGACCCATTATCTCTCCCATTTTCTGTAGCGTTCCCCTAAAGGTCATATCACTGTTTCTGGAACTTTTTGAGGAAAAAATAAAACTGTGATTTTTTTGTTTGTTTGTTTGTTTTCAGATCTGAAAAAAGAATAATTTCACAGCTGTTGGCAAGAGGTTAAGAGTGTGCCAGCAGCTCCACTGATTAGCACAGGCTGCTTCTGTAGTCTTGTTTGCTCATACACTGTCCTGCATGTTTCTCCAGTTCTTATTTCAGGGCCTGGAAAATCCAGGAAAACTCTCTGTGAGAAAAGCAGCTTGATATCAAAGAAGCTTTGCTGATAAGATTCAGTCTGGCTCACCACCGGCACTGATAAAGCTTTAGGTGGATAGTAAATAATAGATCTATTTGTGCTGTATGTGTTAGCTGCTGCTACCCTTATGAGAAACACGATCTTACTGGCTTTTGGCTTTTTGTAATGAAGTTTGTCTTAAAAAAATCCATTGTAAAAGAACTTCATTGGTCTCCATTTCACGTGTTTAAACATTATGTGGGCTCTTCTTTTAAAAGGATGTCTAAATACCTGAGGGTTTAGATTATGAATGGGTCTGTGATACACACAGGCATTCACACATTCAGAGCATTAAGCCCCCTTAGACATAACTTTATCTCTGAACAGAGGAGCTTAAGAAAGTGGGGATGGAGAGCAGCCCTGCTCACTGTGCTCCTGTGCTGGGTCTGGGGCAGGTTGTGAGGACAGGCTGCAGCCTGTGCAAGTGAGCACACAGCCCCCCAAGCCCCATGGAGTCCGTGGTGACCATGCCACAGGAGGTTTAACCTATTTCTGAGCAGTCACTTGAACTGCACAGACAACATTTCTCTCTGGCTGTGCTGCCATGGGTGCCTTTGCTGACTGTCTCTTTGCCGATCATCAGTGTCATTCTCCATGGCAGGTTTAAACATGAAACCAAACCCTGGTGTAAAGCAGGCACCCCCTGAGAGGCAGATGAAGAAGCTGCCAACTGTTTGGTGCCAAGTGCTGTGGGCATCAAGCCGCTCACTGTGTCTTCCCCAGAAATGCAGGCACGCATTTAAAATACCCAGCCACTCTCACTGGAGACTGAATCAGTCAAACATTAGATATTCATCCTTCATTCCTGCCTATTGCTACTAATTGATAGCTGAGGTCTTTAGCATGCATCATAGCTGTAACTAAGTTAAAAATACAAAGTCCCCCCTTAGGACTAAGAGACTTTATAGAACTTAAGTTTAGGCAATGTTGCCTTTTGTACAGTAACTCCTATTCTTCAGCTGGCTATGTCCATGCTGTGCTCTGATCTGCACCATTTAAATCCAGACTAACATCACTAGCTTTAGCAGAATTAGTACAAGTTTGCTCTTATTTTCTCTATCAACTAGTATTTTTCAACCCCTACCATAGCAAGGGTTATCAAAGCATTTAGACAAAATCTGAGCCCCAGGAAAGATGGAGAGATGTGAGAGCAGGGGATGAGATGGGGTGAACACTGTGCTTCCTCTCCTTCCTCCTGCACCTTCGCCCTAGCCCAGGATTGATACTGAAGCTCTCCATTGATGCCATGTCTAGCAACCCATTCTTCAGAGCTGGAGATTACTAGTTAGTGGGGTTTCTCACTAATTTCCACTAATTAATAAACTAGTTCTATTTGAGAAATTTGCAGGGGAAAAAAACCCAAAAAAACAACTAGACTATTTGAATATCTCTTCCATTATGCAGAACTGCAGAGAAGACTGCAAGGCCAAAGTAAGCTTGAAAGAATACTTCCAGTTTTATTAGCTTCTTTCTTACCTTTCTCTTTAAAAACCCTGTAGAATATTCATTTGAAATGCTGATCCATCTGAACTTTAAGTTGACATCTGCATGAACTTGTTACCTGTGGTTTTGGGTTAGCTTATTGGCTGCTGAAGGTACTTTAACATTTTTAATCTTTTATTTTTCTTGCTTTTTTCCACTTGCCAGATTTCAAAATTTTTGCAATAGCACATAGAGGCACCATTTTTTTTTCTGTTATCAATCAAGGGAATGCAGAGAAGAAAAGAGAAGAAAAGAAAAAAAAAGAAAAAGAAACTTGAGCAAAAGAGCAAGCACCATTATTATTTGAACAGGCAGCTGCTTCTGACAATTCACCTAAGGTAGTTTTCTTTTTCACTGTAGGACTTGAATGCATTCCTCTCAAGACTTTGGTATTGATCCTCCTTCTTTTCAGAGTTCCTGACCTTCCTTCTTTGCTGTCTCAGCCCAGCTGGTATGCTTCCATACAGCTTGGTTAGCTCCTCAGCACTTGCATTTTACATTTCAGCAGGGATACCTTTAACATATTTCATCTACTCATGTGTACCAGAGCAACTGAACTGGTGAGAGATAGTCTGTAGGTCTGGTTTATTTGGTTTTTAATAGCTGATGTTATCTGTTGAAATAAAAACTCAGGTTTATTATGCCTCAACTATGACAATCTCTCAGATAAAAGTCATGGTCTGTCTAGAGCTGCCGTTCCTTGCTTCTCTGTATCCCACTTTTTTCATTTTTCTTTCCACCTGCAAAAACCTGAAACAATTCAAAGTGTTTTGTGTCAACATTTTTTAAAAGTTGTATTTGTTAGAAACAGAAATCATAATTGGTGGAAATTTTCTTCCAAGTGAAATTTTCAGTTTGATATTCAGCTCAGAGCCCAGACTTTGAAATCTCAAAGTCCTTCATGAGCTACAAGTTCTGCCCTCCTCAAAGCACGACTGGAAACCACCTGACCCCCCTTTCCCAGTCTGTTCCCATGCACTCTGTGGAAGGGCTGCTTCCGCACGCCCTGTGCCTGGCTGTCCCTGTCACCATCTGAGAGCCTGCCTGGCTGCCGCGCGCCTGGAGCACCGAGGAGCAGCTCCAGAGGCTGTGCGAGGACAGCGCGGCCGCGGCGCCTGGCACAGAACCCTGCCCGCGGCAGGCACAAGGAGCCCGGGCTGCTGCCACTGAGGAGAGTGGCCTCAGAGGAAGTCAGAGGAAATGGCCAAGCCTTGTGAGACAGGGAGGACAGAGGGAAGGAGGAGGCTTGCTTTCTACAGTTCACATCTTCTGTGAAATGGAAGGCAAAAAAAAAGACCTTGGAGTTGCTGATTCCTTCTGTGGTGAAGGAAAAGAAAGTGTAGGACACAGTGGATATGGCAACAGGCACTCTGTCAATGGCTGAGACATTAGGAAAATAATTCTTTTACTTTCACACTATATGGAGAAGGAAGACATAGATGTATGTTTAACTGTGGCAGAGAAAGTGAAAACAAGAGCTGTCTGTGGTGACGTCACAGAGAAGAGCAAAAAATCATTATTGAGGAGAAAAAATCTTCAATAAAATATATTTTACATTTTATTAGTTGTGCTGAGATGTTTCTTGAACCATCATTAGTATGTTCCACTCTTCTCTGACTTTTTCCCCTTCTTTTCCATTGCTCCTCATGCTCTTTCTTTGTGAGTAAGCAAGGTTATTATTAACAATTTTCTTCTTGACATGTAACTGCTCAATAGTTACTTGTCGGATTTTTCCATCCTTTGGCCCAACCTACCTTTTCATGGACCGGGTATAATATGCTTAATACACAGTTAAATTTAGGTGATGGATCTAATGATTCACAAGACAATTTCAGAGTCATTTGAGAAAGATGCCATGATGAGCATTTCTCACCAGTCCCTAGGGAGCATCCACCCAATCTCAACTAGTGAGCTACCACCAGAAAAAGTACAAGGAATTCCTTTTTTTTTTCTTGGCATCATTTTGAAATGGCAGCCAAACTAAATAAATAAACAGTAAATATATAAATTAATAAATCCCATCTTTACATGTCTGATAGTGAAAGTCAGTAAGGATTACCTGTATTTGTCCAAGGAGAAGTTTCTTTTTGGTGGCATTTCTTAGGCATTTCCTAGGTTAATTTCGGTAGATGGATCTAAAAAAAGAAAATCTGTGTAAAAGGAAAGATTGTTAGAGGTGTGTGTTAGAAGATGCATTATTTTAATCCTTAGGGAAATGCTTTTGCTCTTATTTAAAAACACTTCTGCAGTGCTGCCCTGGAAACATTACTGTGCACAACGGCCTCCAGCCTGCTCACTGGGGCCTGAAACCTGCCCACCTGCTTCTAATGCCCAATGCTGGTGCCAAGTGAAGAAGAAACACGCCCATTTTGTAGAATCTTGATGTGTTACTTACCAATGCAGATTAAAAAATGTATTGTCTCAAAAAAATTGCATTACTGTCTTCAATTGGACTGAACAAGATGGCACTAGGCCGACTTACACTGGCTGAAGATCTGCCTGCAATTTTCAAATTACATGTCCTCCTAATTAATAAAGGAGAGCTTACAGTGCCTAATTTGAACCTGTGCCAAACACTTCTCTTTCTCCACCACTTATTGCTCACAGCCCTCGATCGCTTGTCTGAGGCTTTGTGGTTAAAGGACTGGGTTTGCTGTGTGGTTTATGCTATAGGTTTGATGGCTTGGGGTTTTTTGGTTTCTGAGTGTATTATATCCTTCCCGCTCTGCTTTGACATTGACATTGTGTTTTGCCTCAGTCTGAACATGTAAGAACAGACAACCTGATCTTCATGCACCCCTTGTGTCACATTCCCCTCCTGAAGTTAGTATTCTTCAAAACAGCCCGATATGTTTGTATTGCATATAACAGATTATTTGTGAAAGCCAAAAAAAATGAGTACAGTACGGCCACCATTTCAGGCTGACTATATTCGTTGCCATTCAAGTCATAGCTTAGATTAATTATTGCATTTGTGTAGGATGTTCATTAAGAGATTTCCTGATTGTTGTTCCGAAGATTGATTACTTGTTACATTTACCTTGTGGCTTCTGTGGGGAGAACATCTTTAAGGCTTCAACATTTACAAACATACTGAGGCCAGGCAGGGCCCCTGAGAAGTGAGGATGCCTACACCTGCCACATCAAGAAGCCGTGACATATACCTGCATTAATACCAGGTTGGAAAGCAGAAGATGTATAAAACAAGCACTTACTTCAAAGTGCCTCAGTATAGAGATAGTAACACAGCCCTCAATACTGATGTACCTCTCATAATTAAAGTAATGGAAAAGAAATTTAAAAACTTACAGAAAAATGCCAATTGGCAGATTTATATAGATGAGACAAATGGTTTACAAAAGAGCTCACCTGAATCCTGGCTGTAGCTGGCATGCAATTTGCAAAGATCCAAGTTTCTAGGCCTTTAATCTCATCATTTGGCAACAGAGTGACCCAGGCTTTGCAGGCAAATGCAATGAATTGCGTGATGTTTCTCCTAGAAATTGGCTGGTTTGAGGCAGAAGTAGGAATATGAAGCTTCCTGCAGAAAAAACACAATGTTCCAATTAGTTTCAAAATGTTTTTACAGGTATTTATAGGAACACTAGCTTTAATGGAATTCAAAAATGTGTTCAAGTCAAATTAGGAGACATCCTTGAGCCTCGCAAAGGATAAAGGCAGGAACCATTAGGTTTTCATTTATCTCCTGTAGTTCTCCTGAAATATGTTTATTAACGAGATAGACTCACAGGTCATATTTCATGCTGTTCATTTTTTTTGTCCAAACACATGATCATATACAGCTGTTTGCAGCAGTAAAATTATGAGGTACTGAAAAGAAGACAAAAAGTAAAACAATTCAGCAATCGTACATGCTCTAAATAGGTTTTTTAAATTGCCTTGCAAAGCAGTGCTTAAAAAATAGGAATAAGCTATAAGGCTGTATATAACTTTGCAGCAGACGTGAAGTTTGTCTTTGTTCATTCATATAATTCACTTTAATTGCAGGCTAATAAAGCAGAAAAAAAAATCTTTTAACTTAAAAATAATCACTAGAGCCTGATAAAAGATCTGAGCAAGCATTTAAGATGGTAGTATTGCCAAGAGCAGCTTTGTTTCCTAATTGTTTTCCTGGTGGAGCCAGTAGCAGCCCCAGTCAGAAAGGGTTCAGAGGATACTTTTCCCTTTAGCTGCTATAATGAGATAAACTGTCAAGTAGAGGGTGGTAGATGTGGTGATGATGGATGTGACACAGTAATACCAAACAGATAGTTAACAAGTTTTTGACTTGCTGCTATATCTCTGCATCCAGCAGACAAAATGCTGTGCTGCAATACCTCTCAATGCGGTGGTCAGTGCAAACTCTCACACTGGTGCATCCAGTAAGTCCTTAATAGTAAACTGTGACCTCTTTCCCTCATCTGAAAAAAAATATTTTAGAAGCACCTGAAGAAGTAGACTTATTTGTGAAACACTGTAGGAGACTTACCTGCAAGAGTTGCCTAATGCTGGAGGAATGTGGTGTCAGTGAACCAGACCAGCAGTTTATTTTTCAGTATAAGTCTTCCTTCATGCATTTGCTGTGTCTCATACTTTTCCTTCTGTCATGCATTTAATTCCAAAAATGGCATGTTAAGTAAAATTACTTAACATTGCAGGCCATAAAAATTTAGTTCCAGTAGAAGCCCGCTGCTGTTCACAAGCATATACTCTTTATAAGAGCATCTTTAGACTACTGGGGGAAAAGGGAGAAAAATACAACTTTACAAAGTTGTACTTCTGGCAGTTCTACATGAGAAGTTCTTGTCCTGGCCTTAACCATTTGTTTTGTCATTTAGCATAATGTCTACTAAGAGGAGCAAAAGGAAATCAGGCAGTAGGGAAAATTACCTAATGGTAACTCACTTTTTTGTAATCTAGCCCTTTTACATCCCATCTTCTTTACCCGTCTTAAGACAGCGACCTTTTATTTCCTTTTGCTTTTCTTCTTGTGTGCAAAACTCCACTGCCTTCAGACTGGACACTCAATTCTTTGCCTCATACCCGGCGAAATGAAGGTGGGATTTTATATGCATGGATGTAGTTCAGCAATTTGGACTGTGTTAGCACAGATTTAAAAAAAAAAAAAGGGACAGGAATGCCTGCCCATGGGAAGTGGCAAATTAATTCCTTGTTTTGCTTTGCTTGTGTGTATGGCTTTTGCTTTCCCTATAAACTTTTATCTCAACCCACAAATTTTCTGGCTTTTCCCCTTCCAATTCTCCCCCCAGTCTTCTGCAGGAGGATTGAGTGAGCAGCTCTATAGGGCTTGGTGGCCAGCTGGCTTAAACCATGACGTATGTTCAGGGGAATGACCTGAAATAATTGAGGACTAAAGAACAAGAAAACAGTAACAAAAGCTTGTC
Organism: Hypocryptadius cinnamomeus; assembly: GCA_013400635.1. Lineage (NCBI taxonomy): Eukaryota > Metazoa > Chordata > Aves > Passeriformes > Zosteropidae > Hypocryptadius > Hypocryptadius cinnamomeus. The sequence goes on along the minus strand of VYZP01061248.1, from coordinate 9,341 downwards.
TTTTTAAACTTCAGTTGGCTTTTGCTTTTTTTTTTTTCTGATGACCTCAGTGCTTTATACCCCTCCTTTCCTGTTCCATACAGTTACCACCTCTCCGTTTCAGTTTTATCTGGCGTTGCCAACGTCACTAACTTGTTTCAAAATTTAGTTGTGCTCTTTCCTCCCCCTCTGCTCCCCGCCACTTTCTTTTCAAACTTCCTTCCTGACCAAGGACACACCCAAAGCTTACCTGTAGAAATGCAGGAGGAAGGGCTGCAGTGCCCTGGAATGGATCACTGCCGTGACACTGCGGTCACTGATCCCATTTGTGCAGCGGCACATGCAGCCCACACTGTCAGCCTCAGGTACAGCTGCAGTAACTTCACTGCTTTAGGGGGCAAAGGCTATGAGCTGTAAATGAAGAATTCACATTGAATTCTCTGGCCAGAAGATTATCAACAGCACGTGTCAGTAAATGCTGCCTGTGAAAAGCACAGCCCAACCACGGCTCCTCTGTCCCTGAAACTTCCCACTTCTGCACTGGGGCACTTTGAAAAGTAAACATCCCGAAAATTATGCCAGCATCAGTTCCAATTTGTCAAGCATCCAAAATATGATTTATTTCACATATTAAAATATCAAAATATTCAGCTTCTAAAGCCCTAAGGTATTTTTTAGATAAATTTTATTTTGATTAAAAGTACTGCAGGGAAGCTAATACATGTTTAATGATCTGATTTCCTAATTTTTTTTGTTGTCTGTTGCAGCTTTAACAAAGTCAGAAGAGTTATTCCCACTTTATCCTGATTTACACAGATTTCCCCTAGCATTTCATTAAAGATAAGAATATAAGCACTATAGTCCAGATTATCTATATTTTCACAGCACTAAAGAGTAAATGTATGTTTTCCCAGAGATTCTGTTCAGTCACCCTTGATATCATCCAGAAAGCTAGAGATAATCTTCCCTCAAACTCTGGAGCAGTTTAGGAACGCAACAGAGAATCTCCTTTGTATGTAACTTCTGTATTATCATGGAGGAGTGTTAAAAACCAAGAGTTTCTTCTAAAACTGAAAAAGCAACTGCACTGCAAGAAGGGAAATGTATTGTTCTTACAAGTACTTGCTTGTTTTGAATCAAAAATTATTAAGCCTTCCCCAACCCTTCTTACTCATCTCCTCTACTACAGATTCAAAATTCAAATAAATCCTTCCTGCAGCCTTCTCACCATTGAGTTGGCTTATATTGCAATGGCCCTTTAGAGAATTATTTTAAAAATACAAACCGTGAAATCACTTAGAACACTGCAGTCTGGGGTATTGCCCTTATAGATGAATGGTATATTTTCTTACAAGATCACCCTCCCAAGTAATTATTATTCTTGGTATTTCACCAGTTCAGAAAAGTTTTGTTTCCAAAGTCTAGCACACACATGCATCAGGAGTGCCTGTTTGGCTAATGCCATGCAGGCAGCATGCTGCAGCCTGCCCTCAGAGCAGCAGTTCTATTTGCAGAACAGTCTATTTGTAACTTAATTACACTAACTTGGTGAATTATTTTAAATGTCATAATTCATAATTGGTGTTTGGCAATTTTTTAATGCAGATATATTAAGGAATAATTAATTTTACATCAAGTTAAGTCCAGCAATAAAATAACGCCAAACAATGAAACACAGTAGGAAATCAGTCCTCATCTGAGGTGACTAGAAGGGCACATTGTTTGTTGCAATGTCATTTTTTTAACCTTTACAACAATTCATCATTAAGAGACTGATTTTATTCCGTGTCCCACATCGAATACAGTGTGTCCCTTCATTATTTTTTTCCTCCCAGTGTGAGAAAATTTTGTCCCATAAGGTCTTGCTGCTGTTTCCATAATTGGAGCATCTAGGAGCAAGTCTGCTTCAATTTAAATCAGTGCAAAGATTCCCACAGTCTTCAGTGGGAGTTCAGAGTGACACATGAAGGACTTGTCCATCACAAATGCCAGAGTAACAGCACCAAATACATATATATATATGTATTTTCTTCTTATACTTATTTTGTTTCCTGAAGTTTTGCTACTTGGATTTACTCAGGAGTGTAGGATCGGGCTGTTTTGCATCCCCTTCTCCAAGGCACAGCAACAAGCAAACACCTGAGCCTTACTAAGACCAGCACTTGCTTGACAGCTTGTCATTGTAATAGTGACAAAAGAGCAGCTGGCCATCAACAGAATAATAAAACTGACAATGAGCAATATTAAAATGCTGTCAAGATGGGCAGTGCCTCCAGGCAGAGGTTGTCTTCACCCATTTGGACAATGGCCCTCGGCAAGCTGAGGGCTTGCACCACTCCATGCCATGCCACTGCAATACCAACATGTAAACAAATACCAATAATTAAGACATTCAACAGAATAACAGCCAGCAGAAAGCTTTTTTTCTCTACTTAGCTTCAACCATTGTATAAATCTTGTTCATGTAAATGAACTACAAACATTTTACACGACCTGTGGCATTCAACACAGTTATGCCCCTTGGACCACTGCGTAAGCTGAAAATTGGATCCTCTGCTGCAAATAAGAAGCAAGATGACAAACACTGAGTTTAGACTCTTTGACACCTATGATTTTTAATGGAAAATGTGGACTATCCAGTACATAATCCACATTTGAACACCATTACTATATAACCTACGTTAAACTCTCCGGCAGGAGATTCATTGCAGCAAGATTCATTGTTGTATAAAAGCTAGTCAGAACCTCAACAAATCTGCCTTTTCAGTCTAATCTCTTGTAGTTACATCATCCCATGGCTACCTTCCCTCTGCTAGCCTAGACTCAGCTAATAAAGCCAGGCATTTGTAGGTGTAGGTATTAAAAAACAAAATCCCATTTGTGATGGTGACTGACAAACACAGAGCATCTTAAATGAAGGTGTCCTGAAGGACTTAGAGCCTGCAGTGTAATTTAATTAAGATATCAAAGTGATGGCATTATATCACCTGTGACAGCTATTCTATTATAAAGCATTTCTTTAATTAACAAAGGCAGCACCTGAGAAGGCAAGCACTGATATGAAACACACTTGCCTTACACTCAGAGAAACACAATTACTCTTCAGACTTACTTGAGTTACACTTGTTTTACTGCCTTTTTATTTGCCTCAGGTGGGGCTGTGGCCCTCATTCCTTGTTTTCATGGATTCCCCACAGCCCCAGGATGCTGCAGGGATCTTGACCTAAGCCTTGCCACACCTACAAGCTCCAGGAGCAGAGCAGTGACTTTTAGTTTTCCCTCAGTCAAAACCTGCCTCCCAT